>QXEO01000121.1:2338493-2521013 GCA_007115705.1 Dactylis glomerata | reverse complement strand
TTGCCACACTTACTGCCCATATCGTCCATGCGTCCTAGAAATAATATTTTGGCAACTTTTGCTACACTTCTCCACCATTTTGTTAGACACCACTGCCCAAGGAGGTTAGATGTGCCGAAGCTAGCTTCAACCAAACATGCCTACTGTTAACGCAGATGCCGCCAAGGTAAGGCATGTAGTTATAACTGCATGATACAAGTGCCAACTAGCCAGCCCCATGTTAACTGAGTACTAAAGCCACTCATTAGCTGGTATGATGAAATGAACCTTCAACTACTGCTCCCAGGTGTGCGCACTGCCACATACCCAACAAACAGAAGATACGATTTTGGAAACATGAACTATAAGTATTCTAGTGGACAGACAACAAACACATACACCTTTGTGCTGGTTATTACCATGAAAGATCTGTTCTTTCTTCGCCTATAACAGGTTAAACCATGAATAGTAGTTCTTTTCAGTGCCTCGGCAGCACGAAACATTAGTGTTTCAGCTTCTTTTTTCCTTATGCGAGGGCACCCGGGCCCTCGCTCTAGATTACAACATTCTCTATACCTACAAGTGGTTTCGTGGGAACAGATTACAGGACGCGTTCAGCGAGCAGCGAGGATACCCCAAAATTCGACGAGGCCTAGTCTGTTCTACCGCCAGAACCAAGGGAGAGCAGATTAGATTTTTATCATGGAGGTTAACAACCAGGTCATGTGCATTGTACAGTAGCCTCCAGACATCTATCTACCCAGCCATGCTGTTGAACTCCCGCAGTATCTCGTCCATGCATGATGCTATACTTCTCGATTACCAGCTTCCTCCTCTGCAGGGCGCATGCCGCAATTGCGTAGAGCAGTAGGTCACTGGTCGGTGAAGACGTGGAGCGTGAAGCCTTATTCTTCCCCAGGTGGACCTCCCAATCCCAGCTCATATGGCCGCCTGTTCTGCCCATATGACCTCCCAAAGGCACACGGTCTACTCAAAGGTGAGCTGCCTCCTAAAGAGAACCACCACCATTCTGTACACAAAGAAGCAGTCCTCAGCCTGCAGCTTCTGCAGGCGCGAGTCCTTGCACTTGATGATCTGCGACAGTCTTCAGCTGCCGCCTTATTCCAACATCATCAAGCCTGAAGTTATGCCTAGCTTTCCTCATGAAACCAACGAAGCATCAAAATGCTGCAGTCTTCCTCCATCACTGCAATTATTGGTGATAAGAGATCACTCATACCTTGGCAGTAACCAATTTCCAGATGCTGGACTGCATATGCTTCAAGAAGTCCAACCAGCCACATGATAGATCATATGAGGCTCTAAATGGTCATAATCTTTCAACCCAACAGAGGCTGCAGACTGTAAAGCTTTCTCTTTAGGGACTTCAGCCTCGTCACAGGAGAATGAAATCTATTCTGTGTTAGCCCAGATAGCAACTAGCCTTATAATACGTTGCCATGTGGCAAAGTCCTCTGAGGTTCTGCTAGACCTGAAAATATTTGCCTTGAATGAAGTACTCCTGACAAATTTAGGATCCGGATCACAAGTCTCCTCGCCACACATGGATACCCTTCCAGACTCGTCTTCATCCGATGATTCGGAGACTATGCTGTGCATGGATATGAATCAATTGACTCAACTATGTCTTCATCCATAGATTCTACAACCTCATCACATGTAGTGATTTCCAGTTGCTCGGCCTCGGTGTGTTCAGGCTTCAGTTCCTCAAGTGATCCAAGAGTCTTCTCAACATTGACATGTTCAAATCAAGGCGATTCTGATCCCTCGGCCTAGATCAGAACACTCCTCATTATTGACTTCAGCCCACCTCTGTACCCATTCAGAATGTGCTGGCACTGCCGCCTCAGTTTTTCATACTCTTTCCTGAATCAAAAGCTTAGTTATCCCAAAAACCCTTGACAAATTAGACATGACATTAATAACACTAAAACATCAGTGTCACTCAGTCATCCGCTTTAGGTGGTTACAAATTCACATCATCATCCTAGTGTGCACTAATCAGGGCAGTAAGAAGATAGTACTTAGCCAAATGTTTATCTATGTCTAATATCATAGTGTTACTCGGTCATCCGCTTTAGGCGGTTAACAAATTCACATCATCATCATCATCCTAGTGTGAACTAATGAGGGGAGTAAGATAGTAATTATCCAAATATTTATCTATGGCTACTGCAGTACATCCTTTTAGTGCCTCATGGAATCATGGAGTATTGAGCAAAATGTCTATTATTAATTACTCCCTCCGATCCATAATAAGTGTCGATGATTTTATACTGACTTAGTACAAAGTTTGTACTAAGTCACCATCACTTATAATGAATCGGAGGGAGTAAATTTTAGCTGGATATTTGTGACTAATTCAAACTAGGCATTCTACTGAACCAATAGAGCAATGAGTAGTTTAAATAAGAAGGTTAATATTTAGAGTAATGAGTATAGTACCTCTTTTTTTATCTTGATGATATTCCGTTCCTCTTCGGAACTATTTAAATCATAGCTGCACATAAAAATCAACAACGTAAATATCTCTGGATTTGAAGTGGCAAAGCATATGAGTAAGAGCATAGCACAATCTAATAATTTATGACAACATGCTATGCTGATGAGCTAAATTCCGACTTATGTGTATTTATATCATTTATAACGAACCAAAAAATTGAAGTTAATATTGCAATATCACATTTTTTATAAGATTTTTCACGCATGTTTACAAGATAAGACCCCAGATCACTCTCATTGCTAATTACAAGATTAAAAAGCACTATATTCTCATCTTATATTTTGAGTGGACCAATTCAAACGAAAAATGCCACCTAGTTTTCCAATCATGAAGATGGGAGTGGTGATGACAGCAGAAGCTAATAATCTCAATTTGTGTGGAAGTGTACATTTTAGGTTTGGTACTACTTCATTAGAGTATTAGGGCCTGAATAAATTATTAACAGAAAGAGGAATTTCTTGTATAACAAAAAACAAAGTGCATAGATCAATGAGCATATTCTGCTGAAACTGAAAACAAGTTTTCCCACCTTTACGTCAGCAACTAAGCATGCCATTTAATAGAAGCTGTCTGGAATTACCTTTACTACAAGAAAACCAGAGGATTTTTTACAAATGCCAAAACAAGCACCATTTTAAATTTAATATATTAAATTTAAATACTACAATGCAGAGGGTCAACCAAATCTACCTATTTGGCATAAGCCGGTACTGTGTGGATATTACACGTCAAAATCAGCATGGCAACAGTTTGTAGTGCACTAGTGAATTATCCAGGATAGTAAATGTTAAGGGCCAAAGGTCAGCTATAAAGTATAAACCAAAGAAAATTTATGTAGCATCAGCCCATTTAATATTATTCTGAAGAAATATCATGACTAGTTGATTATCCCTCATCTTATATTTAATTAACTAGTAACCAGCAATGGGCTGAAGGGTATAGCTGTGTGTATCTGACATCTCAAATTTGGTCAAAGATATGAATCTAACAGATTATACTATGAATAGAAGAGATCAAGCAACTCACACTCCTAGTAGGAAGGGCCAAACTTCTGTCCGGATGCCAGGTTCAATCCCTCATAAACCATGCTGACCTCCCAAGCAGTGGGAGGGGAAAGTGATCTCTGACCGCGTGTAAAGCGTTGTTTTTTTAGTAGGTTGAACTGAGCTGCAAGATGCAGAATATACTTTATTGGTGCTAGACATGTATATATCTCCAACTAAGCACAAAAGATAGACAAGTACATATGCAGTACATATATGCAAACGCCAAACCCATTAACTATACTTACCCCACTAAGAACTTTCTTCAGAACCTTCTTTCCTCCATCATGTAGTTTCCCATTGGCCGAAAATTGACCCTCCCATTATTGATGAGAAAGTACTCTTTTCCTTTTCCTTCGGGACCATGGATATTCAATTCCACCTCCGATTAAAAAAAAGTACTGTGCTTTAGCAAGCAGCACCAGCTGAGATATTGGTAAAAAAGAACGCCAAACCAACTAAGCCCCCCTTCTTTTGGGCTTATGCTTATAGAGAAGCTAGCTTATGGAAACCGGTGGGGATAAGCTGCGGTGTGGAGAAACTCCTAAAAATTGTTGGTCCCCTTCTTTTAGGCTTATGAGGTTTCTGGCTTATAGATGTGGACGAATCACTTATGTGACTGGTTTTGTAATATAACAATCTATTTGGCTAACTTACATTAAGGTAACCATGAACAAGGGCATGTAACAACAGGGCAAAGCCATACTTCAGTCCAGACCCACTGCCATGTCATGCATATTTCGTCTATTGTTTATAAGCAGATAGATATGGTGTAATGGCACCTAAATAGGGAATGCTTAAAGCCCTCATCAGTCATATCCCATGCCTTATTTGAATGCATTATACTTGTATAAGAAATAAATAAAGTCATATAAAAGACAGTACTGTGAAGAAAAATAGAGGTGATCAATTTGTCAAATCAGCTACATATGGAACAACTTCCTAGGTTGTTCAGGAAACAGCAAAATCGTAGCCAAGATGCCACTGCAGTGCTAATACTAGCTCAACTTGTTTTCCTATTTTGGGCATATATACCAACACTGATCAGCCTTAGATTTGGTAACATAACAGACAACACAAGCTCATGTGCATACATAATTGGCCAGAGTTAAGGTTCCTAAATCCCATGTTCAATTTAGGAAGGTAGAAATTTAAATACGCTGGTTGGTTTAAGGCAAGATATCATGGAGAGAACTGTGTACCTGCCGATATTCAGGAGCACGTTGTGGATTTTTTAAGTAATTCATATTTTTCAAATCATAATCCCATAAGAATGATGTGTGATGTACCCAATGATTTTTAGTTATGGACTGAGCATTTCCACCAAACTTTCAAATGACTGAATGCATAGTCTGCAAAAAAGAAATGCATGCATGAGTTTAGTGTTGGAAAGAATATGGTATATGTACATTATAAATTGGCATCCCTGAACATTCAATAATATAATTGCAAATTCGGAAAGAGATGTAGAATATAGGATAATAGCTCCTGTCTCCTGTGTACATCAATAGCACTAGTAGAAAATCTAAACATTAAATCATTTCGGGAATCCTTGCAAGACAATACATGAAAAACAAAGGAGCAAACACATTTATAGATGATATTTCAAAACAAGAATTGATGATTACAGTGAAAACCAAAACTGCTATTAGAGTGATATACTGATATGTGATTCCATGGCTTTCGTTTAATCAATGCCATGTAAGTTGTCGACTACATAGATCAGTTTATTAGATACTAGATACATTTACTCTGTGATTTGTCAAAATTCCATACATGGGGACCGGGAAACCTGAGAAACTTAAACCTTCAGAAGTTCAAAAAAAAATGAAAATTTGAGTAAGTTCAGCACAGACGTCTAGATAAATATTTCATGCAAATGCATAATCAAAGGCATGACAAGAGAATACTGGCAATTTTCATTGACTAAAACAAAACTATGAGACTGCTAAAATAAACTGGCAAGTGATGAAATAAGCTGCTAATTTGGCATGATGTCACGAGGAAACGGCTGCAACCCAGTGACAGCAGTCTTATTACATATGAAGGTGATGAAGACCGTCCCCTGGTCAACAATGACGGTGCCACCTCCACTGAACCGCATTACCACCGGCACACCATCCCGAAGAAGGCTATATCGCAACAAGCTCAGAGACTTTCCTGTTGGCACAAAAACCACATGAACAACCGAACTCCCCAAGGCACGCATGCACGAACTAAGGCAAGTTACTGATTGCAGCGCCGAGAGAATATTACCCAGGGACACCCATGACAATGGTTGGCGGAGCCGCGCCGTCATTGACGATGCACCAGTTGTCGCTGGTCCGACGCAGCCATTCCTCCAGGTGCAGCTTCTGCATGATCGGCGGCCGCCCATGGTGACCAGCCTCATGAGTGGCCGTGCCACGTTCCTCTTGATGACGGACGTTTTGCGGAGGCCCAATAACGGCTCACAGAAGCATTTCTTCGAGCATCTGGTGTGCGCACTTCGCCCCCTTCAGAGTTCACATCCCCAGTGCAATGGGATGGTAGAGCAGAAAACGCACATATCATCAGCCGGTTCAAGAACAGAAATCTAGCAACGGTGTAGATTGTCGACAGCCGGCCGCTCTGGACGGGGGCAACTGGACGAGCAGTCGCGGGGCCTTGGACGCGCGAGGCGACCAGACTGAGGCAATAGGCGAGGGACGACGTGGGGTAACGTACACTGGTAGTCGACGGCGCGAGGGCGGGCGGGACTAGGGGAATGGACCAGGCGAGCGGCGGAGGCGGCAGCCGGCGGTCAGGTGGCGGAAGACGGCGAACGTGGCTCGTCGTTCTGATAATGGGCAGTGGGCCTTGATAGCGCGAGATTCACGGCCCAGCTCTGACGATTTCATGATTCGTTATAGAATCGCAAGAGTGTACATCATGGAATTCAGCCTCCCTAAAAAAAAAGAAGGTACTCCAGTATGTCATGAGATCATCGAGGGAGTTGAGGATTCTCTGTCGTACTCCCTCCGTCAGGAATTACCCTGCATTTTGTGTTTGGTCAAAGTCAAACTTTTCAAATTTTAACCAAACATATTGTTAAAACTATCAATAACTATGAAATCAAATACATACAATATGAAAATATATTTTATGATAATTCTAATAATGGTTATTTTATATTATAAATATTAATATTTTTTCTTATATGCTTAGTCAAAGTTTATAAAGTTTGACTTTGACTAAACCCATAATCTATACTATTGGTTTCGAGTTGGTGGTGAAGCCACCCACTCGACATACAACATGTGACTGACGAAAATACCCCTATATAAAAAGGCTACTAATTAAGAACAATCCTATTTTAGCGATCACGGTAATAAAGATTGGAGGAGAAAATCTCGCTGTGATTGGTGGAGTAAACAAACGACACGGTAATTAAGATCGGAAGCCAAATAATCGGGGCTGGTAAAGCAATCGTGGAAGGCTTAGTGGAGGAAAGGAAAGGGTGGGCGTGAATTTAGGAGTATAGGCCCACACGTCGGAGTAATTATAGGGAGTTAATGAAGGAAATTAGCCCAGAATTATGGTATCCTCCTAAAAACGAAAATAGCCCATTAATTAATCGTCAATTTTCAATCGTCAATCACGGTAATAACCTCGGTCATGAAGTTGCCGCCCGCCTATCTCCTCTGCGCGCCGCCGCCTGAAACCCTCATCTGTGGCTTTCTCTCCTGGCGCATCCTCAGCCTCTTCAAACGCACTGCCGCCGCTGCTGCTCCCACAAACACCTCCAATTCCACCCATGTCTCGCTCTCTGATCTTCAGGCCGCATTCCTCAGCCAGATCAACATCAACCGCGAGATCCAGAAGGTGCTCCTCTCCACGCACCACTCTGGGGTCCGCAATGTTTAATTCTTTCGATCTTGATTTGTCGGGTCCTGGGTTCAAGAGGAAGAATTTGCCATACAACCGGCGGACAATTGATTGGAATCCCAAGAAAAATCGGTACCTTCTAGCCATCTGTATCTCTGGGCAAATGTTGAATCACTTGATTGGCTTGGAGAAGCACATTGAAAGGATTGGTACGGGCGACTAGAGGGGGGGTGAATAGGCGCTAAGTCAATTTTTAATCTTTTTCAAATTTAAGGCTTGACACAAAGTAAATTCACTAGATGTGCAACTAGGTGAATTTCCTATGAGTGGCAAGCATGCAAGTAAACAAGTAACTAGCAAGATACAAGTAAGGGAAAGAAATAACCGAAGAGTGGAGACCGGAGACACAAGGATGTATTCCCGTAGTTCCTTCCTTTTGAGGGGAAGTACGTCTACGTTGGAGAGGTGTGGTGACACGGAGTCTACCAACGCCACAAAGGCTCACCTTGTTCTCCGGTGAGCAAGCCACGGAGGCTAGCTCATTTCCACTAAGCGGTGGTATTGGGGGAACCACGAATCCCTTACATGGAGCTTGGGGCATAACTCCACAACTCAATTGGAGGCTCCCAAGAAAGCCACGGAGGCAAGAATCACCACAAAGATGAGTTAATCAACCAATTACAACACCTAGGGTCACAAGATCCCCTAGGTGCAAATCCTCCAAGCAAATGGAGGGGGAAATGAAATTCCTTCGGTGAAGATGTAGATCGGTGCCTCCTCCTTCAATCCTCCAAAGATCAAGAGCTTTGGTTGGCTAGAAGGGGAGATCTATGGAATTTGGTGTTTTTGCAATGGGGGGTAGGTGAGAGCTTCAAGTATGAACAATGGTTGGTGAAGTTCTAACCCTACCCCAGCTGGAAGAAGGGGTATTTATAGGTGGGTGGAAATCTGGTCGTTGGAGGCAGCCCGAGCAGCAGTCCGGCGATAAGTTCGGCGCCGCCGCCCTCTAGGCCAGACACTTCGGCGGTAAGTCCGGCGGGACCGGACTGCTCGCCGGGTGTCCGGTGGCCCGCCGGGCGGATTCGGTGACCCGTCGAAAGGCGGTTCAGAATAGCAATCCGATGGCTCCGCCGGACTGGCCCGGTCTGCCGCCGGATGGTCCGGCCAGGGGACCGGCCTCTGGGCCGAACTAGCCCACTTTTGGCTGGCGATTCCACCATCTTTCTTTTTGTGCATGAAAACCCCTTCACCTGTGAACTTAAACCTGTATGCATACATTTCAAATATTAGTTCACACAAAACATAGTCATGTCATTGTAAATCAAAAAAGTAGAAACGGACAAATGTCCTTTCAATCTCCCCCTTTTTGATTTACGATGACAAACTATGATAGAGTCTCATAGGAGTGACATAGCATGGTATCTAATGAATAGTGAGAGTGCTCCCCCATAAAATATGCACATGGTAGAATTTGCTTTTGGAATGCAAGGTGCAAAATTTAAATTATAGGGAGCTCCCCCACCATCAATAGGAACCAAGCATGGCATAGACAAGATAATATCATGGATAGATAATAATATACGCAAGCATAGACATATCCAAACATAAACATAGAGTGCATAGTGACATAATTAAGGTACACACTTGTCCACACACGAGATAAGGTTCCACGGAGTTTGAGAGATAAAACGGCAAATAAAAGCGCAAATGGACACAAGCCACTTAAGAACCAAGGAAAATGAAGCTAGGCTTGTGTCATGCAACGTTATTCCTAGAGACTCTACACTCTTCTCCCCCTTTGGCATCGAAACACCAAAAAGGGACAAGAGAGTAGAAGATGCTAGTGCTCAAAAATCTTCACTGGGAACAGGAGAGCCTTCACGATCTTCTTCTCCACGGGCATCTTCATCTCCATCAGCACCTTCTGGCTCAGAGGGTGGCTCAAAGTCTCCAAAGTCTTCAACACCGGCAAACATATCATCATCAAGAGGCGGCATGACAAAGTTGACATACGGGACTGGATCCAACTCGGTTCCAACAGGAGGAACAGCACTGCCTCTAGCAGCCAAGAAATCATTCTGCCTCTTCCGAGTCTCCTGACTCATCTCCATGCTCCTATGAGCCACATCATAAGTGCTGCGACACATATCCCACAAATTCTTGAAGAAAGCAGCAACACCCTTCTTGCGAGAGGACCTATGGTGGCGATGGTGACGACGATGACTAGATCCAGAGCCAGAGGCATGGTGAGGATCAGGAGCATCCATGGTGCGACCTCTAGCCCTGGCACAGAGCAAGCTGGGAGCCTCTTCAAAACCGCCCTAGAAACCCATTGTGAATGTTTCCATGTCAAGAATCTATCCACGCACCTGAGCAGTCGGAGTCCGGGGCTGTCTGTTGATCAAACACTGCACATACTGACAATAGTTGGGAGTCATGCGCTTCAGAGTAGCTCGCTTGATTTCCTGAAAGATGAAGTCACATCCATCTATCTTCCGAAGCTTCTCGGGCTGGCAATAGTACAGCAGATTCCTGTGATAGCCCCTGACACTAGCATCATCTCTAGCCTTACTTACAAGATTCTGACGGAAGAGCTTGGCAAGAGCGTTGTAGTAGTAGTACATCCCTGAAATGGCAGGAGCAGGTAGAGATGGCTGATCTGGATAGCAAATGCGAGAGATCTTCTCCGTGGTAAAGGGCGCCTCAGAGTGAATCTTGAAACCACGAGCCCTACCACCATAGCCCAAAGCCTCACAGAAATTAGCAAAGGTAGCGGTGAAAACATCTTGGCCAGTCATCCAAGAGAAAGACTCCTCAGGGTCATTATGGAAGAAAACAGTGCAACTGAACTGACGGACCACCATAGGCTGAATAGGCTCCGAGAGGGTGACAAGGTCATAAAGATCCATCTTGAGAAGAGCCTCATTGATGAAGCGAAAGTCCTTGGAGACATACTACTGAAAGTGCTCGACATTGAGGGATTTAGGCACCACATAGAACCCACTCTTCATGTGCTCAGACACATCATAGTAATTATCCCACATAGCACGCTGAGAATCAGTCCAGAACTTCTTGTCACTGCCAGTGTACTGCCTCTCATGAAAGCGGTATGGGTTCTCAAGGCGAAGGCTACGCCAAGTGTTGATATGAGCTAAACCCAAGTTCTCCGTGATCTCCTTTTCCTTCTCCACGTCTACCGGGCCACGGTGAGCACCCTTGCCCTTCCAGGATGGATGAGGCCCACGAGGCTGAACAACCTTGGTCCTCAAATGCTGCCCTGCAGAACTGCTATCTTCAGCTGCGGTCTTCCCTGTCTAACGGGTACGACGCTGAGGGCGTCCCCCAGCATCATCTAGCTTCCTCTTCTTTATCTCAAAGGCTCGAGCATCTTCTTCATTGTCAATCCAGTAGTCACTGTCCTCAGTCGAGAAAGAGTCTGGAAATGCAGACAAAAAGAAGCAACACCAGATAAAGATACATGTCACGGAAAAAGGAACTCAAAGTCGAGGAGGAACAAGTGCAAGATGGAGAGGAAGTATGACAGAGAGGTTCGGCGCCAGGTCCGGCGGGACCGGACTGGGGGGCGGACTATCCGGCGGGCCGCCGGGCCATTCCGGCGACACGCCGAACTGGCATACAGAACACCAGTTCGGCGAGTCCGCCAAAACGGTCCGGCTGTCCGCTGGGCAGTCCGGCGGCCACCGAACATCTCGCCGAAAACACAAATGTCATACTACCTTCAATCATGACTCAAATAACTTGTCCCTACCAACTTTAAGGATACATGGATACCAAGGAACAAGCACTAGGCCAACAAAGGATGAAACCTTAAACAATCTATCCCTAGACAAATTGGATCTAACCCTAGATACACCCTAGATCTACTCATACAATAGCATGAACAAACCGAGTGTGAGGCAAGGGCTAGAGGAAGGAGAAGACAAAAGGGAGTTACCCAAAGACATGGTGCACAAGAAGAAGAGGACAAGTCCCGATCTCCCAATGCGGTTGACGAAACGCAAAGATCTTCGGTGGAAAGCTTCAAAAACCACCCGATCTACACCCGATCTAAGTTTGGAAGAGATTGGTTGGGTGGAGAGGCTAGGGGGAGGGGGAGCTTGAGGAGGCGGCAGCCATGGAGATGGGGGCGGGCGTGGGGAGGAGGAGGAGTGGGGAAAAACTGTTGGGAAGGCCTCCCCACGAGATTTATATAGGTCGACCAGTTCGGTGGTAAGTCCGGCGGGACCGGGCCGTAGGCCGGATGGTCCGGTGGGCCGGCGGGCCATTCCGGCGACACGCCGAACTGGCATTCAGAATACCAGTTCGGTGGGTCCGCCGAAACGGTCCGGCCGGCCGCCGGATGGTCCGGCCGGCCGCCGGATGGTTTCGTCGGGAAGACCGCCGAACGACTTGTAGGATTTGAAAATAGGCATGGAAATTCATCAAGAAGAGATGTGACATGTATCAACGAGAAAAACATGGTGTGCGGAAGAAATCAACAACCATCAAACTTGTTTGCAAGAAAATCAACTTAGATTGCATGCCTTCCAAAGAAAATCATCAAAAACACGAGATTTGAAGACATGCAATGGTGGGGGATTTCTCCCCCTATGTGTGACCACCAATGTCGTGACACCGCGAAGAGACATGCTTGGGCTCAAGTGACATTAGTGGTCTTATGATGTCGCACACTTGAGTATGCATCGTGCCATTAATTGACATGCTGACTATCCTCAACTATGCGCATCTAGACTAGAGAAACACACTATAATATGGGAATGAGTGCACACGATCAAGCCACATTGCAAGAGTCTAGGATATTCAATTCATGCCTCAACTCTCGGAATCTTGCTTCATCAAGAGGCTTCGTGAAAATGTCGGCGAGTTGGTCTTGTGTACCTACATAAGATAGGTTAATCTCACCTCGGTTGACATGGTCACGGATGAAGTGGTGGCGGATCTCGATGTGCTTGGTCTTGTTGTGTTGAACCGGATTATGAGCGATCTTGATGGCACTCTCATTGTCACACAATAGTGGCACCTTGTCGAAGTGAATACCATAATCCTCCATGGTTTGCCTCATCCAAAGAAGTTGAGCACAACAACTCGCGGCCGCCACATACTCGGCTTCGGCGGTGGAGAGAGACACACAATTTTGCTTCTTGGAAGACCAACTAACCAAAGACCTACCAAGAAATTGGCAAGCCCCGGAGGTTGACTTCCTATCCACTTTGTCTCCCGCCCAATCTAAGTCCGAGTACCCAACAAGCTCAAAGCTTGAACCCTTCGGGTACCAAAGGCCAAAAGTTGGGGTATTAATCAAATATCGAAAGACTCTTTTAACCGCCATTAAATGGCTTTCCTTAGGGGTGGCTTGATATCGTGCACACATTCCTACACTAAGCATGATATCCGGTCTAGATGCACAAACATTGAGCAAAGACCCAATCATAGAGCGATAAAGTTTTTGATCCACTTCTTTACCATTAGGATCGAGATTAAGAGTAACCTTTGTAGGCATGGGAGTCTTGGCTCCCTTTACTCCGGTGTCCATCTTGAACTTCTTGAGCATGTCTTGGGTGTACTTGGCTTGATTGATGAAGGTGCCACCCTTCAATTGCTTCACTTCAAAGCCTAGGAAGAATTTCAACTCCCCCATCATAGACATCTCAAATTTGTCGGTCATTAGCCTTGCAAATTCATCATTGAAAGATTTGTTAGAAGAACCAAAAATGATGTCATCTACATAAAGTTGGCATATGAAAAGCTCCTCGTTGACTTTCTTAGTAAAAAGAGTGGGATCAATGAGGCCTATCTCAAACCCACGGTCTACAAGAAGCTCTCTAAGATGCTCATACCACGCACGTGGGGCTTGTTTAAGGCCATAGAGTGCCTTATCGAGCTTGTAGACATGGTTCGGAAAGTTAGGATCCTCAAAGCCCGGGGATTGCTTTACATACACTAACTCATGCAAAGGACCATTTAAGTAAGCACTCTTCACATCCATTTGTTGCAACTTAAAATTATGATGTGATGCATAAGAAAGAAGGATACAGATGGACTCAAGGCGAGCCACGGGTGCGAAGGTCTCTCCATAGTCAATGCCTTCAATTTGAGAGTACCCTTGAGCAACCAAACAAGCCTTGTTCCTTACAACAATCCTATTTGCATCTTGCTTGTTCTTAAAGATCCACTTGGTTCCAATGACATTGCGGCAATCCTTGGGCTTCTCCACTAATGACCAAACCTTGTTGCGCTCGAAGTTATTGAGTTCTTCATGCATGGCCTCTACCCAATCTGGGTCTTCAAGCGCTTCAAACACCTTTTGAGGTTCCACACAAGAGATATAGGCATGGTGGCTACTAAAGTTTGCCAATTGCCTCCTTGTGGACACCCCTTTCCTCACACTTCCAATCACACTCTCCAAGGTGTGGCTACCTTTCCGAAGAGTTGATGCTATCTTCATGGCACGACGAGCTTGAGCTTCTTCAAGAGATTCTTGCGAAGCCACTTGGTCATCTCCATGGTTTTGGTCCTCGCCTTGACCTTCAATCCGAGCATGCTCTTCAACTTGAGATTGCTCTTCATCTTGAGCTTGATCTTGATCACCACTTGGTGAAGAATCACCATCATGCTCATGGTCTTGATCTTGATCATGCTCACATGGTTGAGGGGCTTGAGCTTGTCTTTGGCTAGCATCAAAGGGACCTTGTGGAGCTTGTTGTGTTTGAGAGGGTGAAGGCTCCACTTGAGTAGAGCATAGTCCTTCTCCTTCTGCCAAAAGGTGTCCCTCAACAGGTATGAGACGTCCCACACCCATTCTTCTTATGGCAAGAGAAGGTATTTCGTCACCTACATCAAAAACACCATGTTGCTCCACATGGGAGCCATCATTCTCGTCGAATCTCACGTTAGAAACTTCAACAACTCGAGCGGAGAGTTTGTCAAAGATTCTAAAAGCGTGAGATTCAGCGGCATAGCCAACAAAGGTGCCCTCAAGAGCTTTTGTATCAAATTTGGACAAATGGACACCTTTCTTAAGATAGAAGCACTTACAACAGAATACCTGGAAGTACTTGATATTAGGCTTCTTTCCAATGAGGATCTCATAAGGAATCTTGTTCAAGCCCTTGCAGAGATATAACCGGTTTGATGCATGACATGCGGTATTAATGGCTTCGGCCCAAAAGTTATACGGAGACTTGAATTCCGCTAACATGGTCCTAGCCATATCAATGAGAGTCCGGTTCTTCCGCTCGGCTACACCATTTTGTTGGGGAGTGTAGGGAGATGAGTATTGATGGTGAATCCCCTCATCACTGAGAAAATCATTCAAGGTGTAGTTCTTGAACTCGGTGCCATTGTCACTTCGGATCATCATTATGTCTTGACCATATTGGCATTGCACTTCATTGGTGAAGTCTTTGATGGTTTGTTGAGTCTCACTCTTGTGTGCCAAGAAAAAGACCCAAGTGTATCTTGAAAAGTCATCGACAATCACCAAGCAATACTTCTTTCCTCCAAGACTTGCATAAGTGGGAGGGCCAAAGAGATCCATGTGAAGGAGCTCTAGGACCCTCTTAGATGAAATAATGGTCTTGGTAGGATGGGGAAGTTCATGCATCTTTCCTTCAATGCAAGCTCTACATACACGATCTTTTGAAAAGGTTAGATCGGTTAGTCCTAGGATGTGGTTGCCTTTGTGGAGACTTTGCAAAGTCCTCATGTTGACGTGGCCTAGCCGGCGATGCCAAAGCCATCCCACGTCAACCTTAGCCATGAGACAAGTCGCGACTTTAGTGGTCTCCTTCGAGAAGTCGATCACATATAAGCCATTTTCGACATGCCCAACATGAGCTACATTAAGAGACTTGCTCCACAAAAGAACCACAATCCCAACATCAAAGAAGGTTGCAAAGCCCATATTAGCAAGTTGAGCAACGGAAAGAAGATTATATGAAAGGGACTCAACAAGCATGACATCTTCCATGGTAACATTGTGAGAGACAACAACCTTGCAAAAACCCAATACCTTTGACCTTGAAGAATCCCCATAGGTGACGTAGCCCGCATGGGATGAACCGGTGCGAAGCTCCATCACCATTTCTTTGTTCCCGGTCATATGATTGGTAGCACCACTATCAATTATCCATTGACCACCACCGGAAGCAAAGCCCTACAAGAGATCAAGTCTTGATTTTAGGTCCCCATTTCTCAATGGGTCCTTTCTTGTTAGTGACAAGGGTCTTTAGAACCCAAATAGACCATGCAACAAATTCATTTGATGAACCAACAAATTTAGCATAAACATGGCCATCACGTGCATGGCAAAGAACATAAGAAGGATTATATTTTCCCGCAAAGTTATTATGATTAGGCATAGCCTTCTTGGCATTCCCAATAACTTCCCTCACCTCCTCCTCAAATACATTACCATTCTCATCATAGCATATTTCATTAGAAGTATGCTTCTTTAATGAGGGAGGAGGTACGGGGACACTATTTTTATTCTTCTTCTTGTTCTTCTTTTTCTTGTTCTTCTTGGACTTGGAAGCATATCCAAGTCCCGTCTTGTCACCATGTTGCTTTTGAGCATTCAAAAGCTCATCAAGCTTCTCATTTCCCTTTAGGGGAACTTTCTCACAAGAGGGGTTAGTTGAGCATGAACTTGCAACAAAGGTGCTAGAAAGAGACTTGGTTGCTTCATTAGCAATTATAAGATTTAGTTTCTCATTTTGCAACCTAAGTTCATTAGCAACGGATTGAGCAATATCACGATCACTTTTAAGTTTAGCAATATCCAAATTGTGAGATTCTTCAAGGCACAACTTGGATGTATCAAGTGCTACCCTTAGGTCATGCTCTTCCTCAAGATATTGAGTAAGAGAAGCAATTTCATCGGCATAGTCACGTGCATGCCCCTCAAGCTCAAAAATTCGTTCATCATTTTTATCATTTAATTGGAGAGCCTCATTACATTGATCTAGGAGAATCTCAAAGCGAACTTTGGTCTCCCCATGCAAGGTTGACATGAAAATGTCCATTTCATTTAGATCATCATTTTCACCACATGGTTCAACACAATCCATCAAAGATAAGCTTTTAGGTATGATGGGTGTGAGAGGGAGTGATACCTTTGTAGCGTGAGCCATAAGACATGTCGCATTGTGGTTGGTGCGCTTTGATTTATTTGCGGAAGCGAAAAGAGATGATGGAGGGGTAGGTTGGGCAATGGCGATGGCAGCCCTTCCTACTTCCTCATCATCACTTGCATCATCCCCGGAGGGGTACTCTTCTTGAGTTGTCAAGGCGTGAATTGGGAGATCTCTCTTCTTGTCGGAGTTCCTTGGATATGACTTGGTCTTCATTTCCTTGCGGACAAGTCTTCCATTGTGATCTTCCACTCTCTCATAAGGACACTCCGCAATGAAGTGGTTATGGTTACCACAATTGTAGCAAGTTCTCACTCTACTTGTAGCCTTGGGCTTGGAGGGGCTAGATGACTTCCACTTCTTCATGAATGCCCTTTGAGCAAGAGCCATATGCTCGGCATGAGCATACTTCATGTCCTCGGGACTTCCGCTCAAGAACTCTTCCTCTTCCATCAAACTTGATTCTTCATGATATGTGACTTTGGCCTTCAAAGCAAGGTTAGGAGCACGAACACCACGAGCTCGTGCAAGAGCATCATCCGCATTCTTCTCGGAGATCTTTCTTGCCATTATCTCTTGCAAGATATCATGTGCGGACATCAACCGAAAGTTGGCATTTCCCTTGATAGAGTTCACGGTCTCCTTGTGGAAGGGCAAAAGAGCTTGAATGAACTTCCTCTTCATCCACTTCCAATCACATTGGGAGGAGCCAAGATCCGTTAGCTTCACTTGGAGTGCCGAGAGACGCCTATGGAGTTCTTCGGGAGTTTCACCATCAAGCATGGCAAAGTTGTCCGCTTCATTGGAGGCTTCATCAAACTTGGATTCTTGAATGCTCTCATTCCCGATGAAGAGGTTGGTCAGAACATCCCAAGCTTCCTTGGTGGAGGTGATGTTGTGGACGAATGCCTTATCCTTCTCGGTAAGAGACATGTGAATTAGATGCAAGGCGGAGGCATTGAGTTGCTTGTCGATTTGCTCCCAAGGAAGCAAGTTGGTCAAGTCCTTGGAAGTTGGATGGAAACCCTGCTCAATGATCCTCCAAAGCTCAATAGACACAAAGTTTATGTGAGAGCGCATGTTATCTTGCCAATTGGCAAAGCTAGAAGCATGAAGTGGTGGCGGTGGGCCGCAAGAAGCAAGGTGTGGCATTTGAAGGTGTCTTCTAGAGACATAGCTCATAGGATGTGGAATTTCCGTGCTATGTCCCCGAGAGGTGTCATCTTTCTTTGGTGGGTCCTCGTTGCTCTCATCCCCATCCTTGCCCGGATCATCCTCGTTTAAGGATGGCTTATCCTTATCCGGGGTTTCAACCGAGGTTGGAGGTGTGGTACTAGACGTTCCACTAGTGAGAGCATCAAGTTGAGATTTTTGGCTTTCCATGGCTGCCATCATAGCATCCATTCGTGTTATTATACTATTAAGATCCGCCTTAGTGGCGGGATCCTCGTCGCCCATAATCTCTTAGGCGGTTAAGCCCAATCCAAGAGCACTCGGTATGGGCGACTAGAGGAGGGGGTGAATAGGCGCTAAGTCAATTTTTAATCTTTTTCAAATTTAAGGCTTGACACAAAGTAAATTCACTAGATGTGCAACTAGGTGAATTTCCTATGAGTGGCAAGCATGCAAGTAAACAAGTAACTAGCAAGATACAAGTAAGGGAAAGAAATAACCGAAGAGTGGAGACCGGAGACACAAGGATGTATTCCCGTAGTTTCTTCCTTTTGAGGGGAAGTACGTCTACGTTGGAGAGATGTGGTGACACGGAGTCTACCAACGCCACAAAGGCTCACCTTGTTCTCCGGTGAGCAAGCCACGGAGGCTAGGTCATTTCCAGTAAGCGGTGGTATTGGGGAAACCACGAATCCCTTACATGGAGCTTGGGGCACAACTCAACAACTCAATTGGAGGCTCCCAAGAAAGCCACGGAGGCAAGAATCACCACAAAGATGAGTTAATCAACCAATTACAACACCTAGGGTCACAAAATCCCCTAGGTGCAAATCCTCCAAGCAAATGGAGGGGGAAATGAAATTCCTTCGGTGAAGATGTAGATCGGTGCCTCCTCCTTCAATCCTCCAAAGATCAAGAGCTTTGGTTGGCTAGAAGGGGAGATCTATGGAATTTGGTGTTTTTGCAATGGGGGGTAGGTGAGAGCTTCAAGGATGAACAATGGTTGGTGAAGTTCTAACCCTACCCCAGCTGGAAGAAGGGGTATTTATAGGTGGGTGGAAATCTGGCCGTTGGAGGCAGCCCGAGCAGCAGTCCGGCGATAAGTTCGGCGCCGCCGGCCTCTGGGCCGGACACTCCGGTGGTAAGTCCGGCGGGACCGGACTGCTCGCCGGGTGTCCGGCGGCCCACCGGGCGGATTCGGCGACCCGCCGAAAGGCGGTTCAGAATAGCAGTCCAGCGGCTCCGCCGGACTGGCCCGGTGACAAGGGTATAGTTAATAGAGCCCGTTAGTTGAGTACCCCTTAGGCCCGTTAAGCTAGGTCCAATTGTAATGATAGTCGATATACGAGTTCTTACCATATGTCGATATTGTAATCTGTATCGGATCCTACCCGATCCTCGAGACCTGGCCACCTATATATAGGGGCCAGGAGGGGACGGTATAGGGCAGATTGAAAGCAATCCAGGTTGAACACCCAAGTTTACTTTCGATACACACTTATTTCGACTAACCTTACCTTCGAGTTCATCCTACGCCCTCTTCCCCCGATCCTAAGTCCTTCATCTAGGATATTTGCCGAGTTAACCCTCGTCAATTGGCGCCGACCGTGGGGACTCTGGGCGTTGGAATCATGAATTCGATGGCTTTTTTGCTTTCAGCCAACATCAATACAGAACTCGACGGAAGTCAAGGGATGGAGTTAACAATTGGAAGTTTGAGCATCTTCATCGGGCCATCGGGCTCATCCCGCCTCTCGGATTCGACGAAACCAGATCCATCGGCGAGCAAGCCTGAAATAGAAGTAATGTTGGAATCATCAGAAGGCTCTTCCAGCGAGGTAAACTCCCCGGTCAGCTCGGGAAAACTACCAATCACAGAAGGCGACAAAATTCGGGAAAATTTTGACTTGGAAGAAGGAGCGTATCAAACGCACAACAGCATAAGGGACTTCATCGCTGGAAGTAGTGGCGTCTCCAAAAAAGTGCACTAGCTATGCGTCATCATCACTGAGGCAGAAGAACAAAACAACAACGAAGGAAGCAAAAGGGTCGACAGGCAAGTCGATAAAGTAAAAGAACACAACAAAAAAGAAAAGGAGAAAGTTCACGTTTCAGCTGGAGAATGGAGGATGATCACGTCTGCTATCAAGCACGGTACAGAAGTACCTGAAGGATCAAGAAGAGAAGTTCTGATGGGGTATCAGTATGCATTATACCAACATAGGAAGAAACTAAGGGAGGAAAGAGACATGCTTTTCCAAGACAATAACAATATGTCGAAGGAAGAGTATTGGGATGATTATAGCGAAGATTCAGAATATAGCAGAGAAAGGCGCGGAGACCCAAAGCACAACAGAGGGACAATAGTGTACAGCGGAGAGGAAAGGTACTCAAGGAACCTTACTCCATAGCTAGGAAAGGAGGTAGAAGACTTCATACAAGAAACACTAGAAGCAGCACTGATAGCAGCACAGACATACTTACTAACTACAAGGCCAGAACCCGGAGATCCGCGAGAAGATATGCACCAAGCTGCAATACGAAGCCTCAGGATAGTGGAGAACAAGATCAGGGGAAAAGTACCAGAGACAAAGTCGACAAGCCACAAGGAAAAGCAAAAGGCAAAACACAAGTACAATTCCACACAAAACGAGTATAGCGAGTCGTGAGAAGAAGAAAGGCGACAAAAGAGGAAGGAGGACGCAAGAAATATAATAGCGCAGGCTCGAGTAGATAAATCGTGCCACGCTTGGAGGGAAGAAAATTATGAAGACGACGACAAGGAGATGGGCGCGTTATGCTTTACCCGCAGGGTTCGCAAAACACGGGTACCCAAAGGATTCAAGTTACTACACGACCAGCAAAAATATGATGGGTCATAAGAACCTACCCTATGGTTATCGGACTATTTGCAGGCAGTACAGATATTGGGAGGAACAAAAGCAACGGCAATACAAAGTTTACAACTACACCTCACCGGCGCAGCACGGTCTTGGTTGAATACCCTACCCAACAAATCCATTGGAAGCTGGGGAGAACTCAAAAGCCAATTCACAAGAAATTTCTGTTCGACATACAAGCGACCAACGTCACTAGAGGAGGTCAAAGCATGTGTGCAAAGGAAAGGCGAAACTCTACGTTTTTATATACAACGATGGAGTATAATCAAAAATTCAGCAGAAGACATCTCCGACGAACGAGCAATAGACGCTTTTTTGGCCGGCCTTCGTCGCTCAGATCTCGTGGAAGAGATAGGAAGAACGAGGCTAACGACAGTAGCTAAACTAATGAAAGAAGCCAACAAATTCGTTGATGGAGAGGACGCATATAATAACAAAAGAGGACGATCACCAGAAGTCGACAGAATGAGCAGACAAAGGAGACGACACCGCAGCAGGGATAATCAAGTACGCCGAAACCAGGTAGCTGCGGGTTACGAAGTAAGTGAAGAGGAAGAAGACGAAGGCAGGAGGTTTCAGACAAAGGGAGCAGAAAAATCAAGATACTCCGGGCCTTCGGCCGAAGACATGCTATACGGGCCTTGTCGAATCCATTGTGCCTAACTTGATGGAAAAAGAGTTTCAAATCATCAGATGAAGGATTGTAGAACTTTTCTAAGACTACAAAGCGCCATGGGTTCAAACCAAGGAGGATGGCAAGGAGAGAAGCACACAAGTCAAGGATACCAAGTGCAAAGGCTAGCAAGGCACCTAAAATCAAAAGTTTACATATCAGCAATGATCCAACCGGTGCCTAAGTCGAAGAAAGAGCGAAAGAGCATATCCAGGCAAGTAAACTTAGCTATATCATCACCACCAGCCACTACAGAATATTTGCGGTGGTCAGATCAACTAGTTAAGTTCAGTAGAGCAGATCACCCAAGAAAAGTTCCCAGGCCGGGCCACTCGCCTATGGTTTTAAAGGCGCAAATAGGAGGATACGACATCGGAAGAGTATTCATGGATGCAGGGAGTGGCATAAACCTAATATATGCTAGAACCCTAAAGGCAATGTGTATCTCACTGTCGAGTCTGAAGCCAACAGATTGTTCCTTCCATGGAATAGTACCGGGAGCCGCAAATTACCCTTTGGGGAGAATAGAACTCGATGTCTGCTTTGGCAGTAGCAGCAATTATCGCAGAGAGAAGCTGGAATTCGAAGTTATGGACTGGCCATCGCAGTACCATGCAATCCTAGGGCGCCCAGCATTTGCAAAGTTTATGGCAGTACCTCACTACGCGTATCTTATGCTAAAAATCCCAGGACCCAAGGGAACGATCACGGTACAAGGGAGCTTCGAAGTAGCCAACACTTGCGACAGGGAATTCAATAGAATGGCGCAAACCTTCGGCATGACAGCAGAATATGACAGGCTAAAAGGAGAAACAGATCATAATGTGCTACCCGGCGTTGGATGATCCCTGCCAGATCAGGCTTTCGACACAACTCAGGACTCAAAGAAAATTCAGGTCCATCCCACGGACCCAAGCAAGACAACGTCGATCGCAGTAAACCTGGATCCTGCATAGGAAAGCGCGCTCATCGAGTTCCTCCATGAGCGCTGGGAAATCATCGCCTGGTGTCCTTCAGACATGCCAGGGGTTCCCAGAGAACTCGTCGAGCACGCACTAAATGTGGATCCTAAAGCAAAGCCAGTCAAGCAACCATTGCAAAGATTCGATGAACCCAAGAGGAAGGCAATAGCATCAGAATTGCACAGGCTAGAAAACGCTGGATTTATCAGAGAAATAAAAACTTTGAGTTAGATATCCAATCCATTCATTGTACCCAAGAAAAACATAGACGTACAAAGAGTATGTGTCGACTACACATCTCTCAATAAGCATTGTACAAAGGACCCCTTGCTGCGTCCAAGTTGACGTGGGAGCAGACTGTCCTTGTGCGTGGTGGATAACCAGCCCGTTGGGAACCCCAAGAGGAAGGTATGATGAATATAGCAGCTAGTCTTTCCTCAGTTAAGAAACCAAGGTTTAATATCGATCAGGAGAGGAGAGACAAACGACTGAAGGTGATGCGGAACCTGCACACACACAACCAAGTACTTTGTTCCCAACTTGCGATGAGGTTGTCAATCTCACCGGTTTGCTTGAAACAAAGGTTATGAGCGTATCGAGTGGAAAACAATATAGTATGCGAGTAAAGTAAACATTACGAGTAAAGTAAATCATAGAGATAACAAAGGATAATATTCAGTACAGCAACTTAATCATAAACACCAATATTCATCGGATCCCAACAAACCAAACATGTAGAATTACATAACGGTGATCTCAATCATGTAGGGCAGCTCATGAGATCTAAACATGAAGCACATGGTGGAGAAGACAACCATCTAGCTACTGCTATGGACCCATAGTCCAAGGTAGACTACTCACTCATCGCTCCGGAGGCAAGCATGGTGATGAAGAAGACCTCTGGTGGCGATTCCCCTCTCCGGCAGGGTGCCGGGAAGAGCTTCTGGACCCTCCTGATCTTCGGGTCGACGGTGGCGGCGGATCACGATGTGTTCTGGAAAATTGATCGGGGTCCTTAGGTTTTTTCCGTCGGGGGGTCTTTATAGGCGAAGGGGCGATGTCAGAGGAGGAGCCAGGCGCCCTCACGCGGGGCCCGTGCAGCCAGGGGCCTGGCCACGCCACCCCTGCGTGTGGGGCCCTGGTGGCCCCCCTCCTACTCTCCTTCGGATCTCTGGAAGCTTCTGGGTAAAATAAGACTTCAGGAACTTGTTTCGTCCAATTCCGAGAATATTTCCTGTGTATCACTTCTGAAACACAAAAACAGCAGAAAACAGGAAACTGGCACTGTGGCAACTCGTTAATAGGTTAGTTCCGGAAAATGCATAAAAGTGCCACGAAGTGTAACGAAACAATAGGCAAATGGTGTAAAAACAAGCATGGAGCATCAAAAATTATAGATACGTTGGAGACGTATCAAGCATCCCCAAGCTTAACTCCTGCTCGTCCTCGAGTAGGTAAGTGATAACAAAGAATAATTTTTGAGGTGACATGCACCTACACAATCTTGATCATATATGTAAGCATTTGTGAGCTGGGATCATAAGAACTTAAAACATGGGCATGAAGATATAATCATGACAATAAGAACTTAGAAACCATGTTGTAAACATGTAAATGAACACAAACAAAAGATCAAGATAATGAAACAATGAAAGTCAAACGTGTGTTCAAATCATAAGGAAAAACATACAAATGGTTTTCAGCTTGTCCTTCAAAGAGAGCAAAACATAAATGCATAGGACACCTTCAAGTTTAAGAGGGCGACTAGATACAAATAATTTAAGAACAAGTGAAACCAACAATATGAATCAATAAATGAACTTTGGGACAATGCATATCACACTAAGAATGACAACTATGCTCTCTTAATGGTGCATAAAGAAAGAAGGTGGTGACTCAACATAAAAATAGAAGAAAGGCCCTTCGCAGAGGGAAGCAGTGATTGCAAGTTTTATAACCTTCAAAAATTATGGTACTTACCGGCTTTGAGCTCTCATTGCCCCCATCATAAGCATCTTGAATGGTTAAAGTTAATGCGAGAACAATTATGATGCATATGCTTGACAAATCATAAGTTGAAGACCTCGTGCCCCGTGAATACGAGTACCCAAACCTCATGCTACTTTACTTAGAGTCCCTAGCAAGGCTCTTGTCATTGTAAGTATATGCATATCATTGAGAACCGCCAATGGGGTACCTCCGTGCCCGATGACATGGAACAAGCCCACACCAAAATGACAGGACAAGCAGACAATGAATACCTCGACATCTCTTTTACTTGCCTTTTGTTTAGCTTTTTATTGTGAGATGCGTCGTCGAATGTTCACCATGGGTATGCTGCAAATTTCCACCATGAATTATGCATGGCTTACATTGGCGGCCCGACGTTTCCCTAACACATATAAAAACTCCATGATCCCCACAAGATTCCCAATTCATTTCACACCACGGGCATCCATAAACAAAAGATCACGATATCAACTCAAATAAGAAGTGCAATATTGAAAGCTTGCCCCATGACAGCATGGATGGGCTAGAATCCAACTTACAACTTACAAGCATAACAACTCAACATAAGAGACCACAATGTCAAATTTTTAAGAACAGGAAAAAGTAAAGTGTGCCTTCCGGTTTGTGAGAGCTTTACTGACCGAATTTCGCATAACACTGGTAAGAGTTTAATTTGAAGAGAAAATAAAAGCAAGTCAAATTTACTTGGAATAGCAAATTGCTAGTAGGTATGTATGGTGGACACTTTGGAAAACTTTGGCTTTTAGGAGTTGGATGCACGAGTAGAGCTCATACTCAGTACAAGGCGAGGGCTAGCAAAAGACTGGGAGCGACCAACTAAGAGAGCAATAATGGCCATAATCATGCAAAGCGACAAAGCAACATTAAAAGAAGCATAAGATGGCATCAAAATTCAAAAACTAAATGATCATGAAGGCTATTTGCGACTTTGTAAGAGTCTAACATGTGTAAGCATGCGCCAAGTCAACCCAAATAAAGCATCAAGGAGAAAACCAAAATAATGCTTTCATACAATAAAAACAACGCATGATTTTTTCAAAGGCTCATTAAGCAATCTCAGTTATTTGAGACAAGTCATGCTACAGCAAAACCACTAAGCATACTATCAAAAAAGACATCAAGCATGATATGAAAAAACCTAAGCCGTAGTCTACACAAGCTCCTTCTTGTACCACTATTTTGCACAAAGCTTTTTCTCTTTTCCAACACCATTTGAAATTTTTATAAACACCTCTTTTGATGAAAACCAATAAAGATCAGAGGCAAAAATACACCTTGATGAAAAAATATGACAAGGTCTGAACGCAAATCAAGGCGAAAACGAAAACCAAAAGCAGTAGCAGAAAAAGACGAACGCTCGATTTTTAATAAGAGTGAAAACTAGAGCGTTCTTTGCAAATGAAAACGAGTACATCTCCACCAAAAGAAATTTGTTGGGGTCCAACCATTTATTGCAGCAAACAAACAAACTAAACCAACTAAGAAAACTAAAACAACTGACGCTCCAAGAAAAACACATAGTGCATGAAGCAATAAAAATATAGTGTCTTGAAAGGTGACCTGATTTTTGCCGATGAAGAAGGGGTGCCTCGGGGGCATCCCCAAGCTTTGACGCTTGTACTTCTTGGATATTTCTTGGGGTGATACATGGGCATCCCCAAGCTTAAGCTTTTGTCCATTCTTCAACTCATCTCATCATTCTCCAATCCCTACACTTGAAAACTTCCTTCATACAAAACTAAACACAATTCTATTAGCAACATTAGTGTAATCATAACATATAATCAACCTCTTTTTGCTTCAGGTTTCAACTCAAAACGACCACATATATAGCAAATACTACTGTAGCAACCTCCCAAAAAGTTCCGTGATCAAAAGAACTCAAAAGAAAGCGATAAAGTGGCAAACACAAATATCGGCAGAAATCTGTCAAAACTGAACAGCTGACAAATGTCGAATTTTTGAGGGATTTTCTGTTGCTCAAATCAAAAAGTGTTCAACTAACAAAAGTTTGGATATAACCTGGGGCATATGTACAAGAAATCGCAGGTCCAAAAGATAAACAGAGAATTTTCAAGAATTTTTACGGTGCAGCACCGAAAACAGTTTCAGGACAGCAACATCCCCAAATCTTTACCTCGCTCAAATTAGAGGCTTCTCTTGGCACAAAAACGAAATAAACAAGATAAGGAGCGGTCATTACAGTAGTAATGACTTCCAAGACTCAAATAAAAGAAAAAGTACTGAAAAGAAAACATTGGGTTATGTCCCAAGAGTGCTTTTCTTTAACGCCTTTGAGCTAGGCGCAGAAAATTGCGAATCAAGTAATATCAAGTGATGAAGCATCAAGATCAACAGCAGAGATCTTTTCAACAATGAAGGAAAATGTGTTCAACTAAGTTTTTGAAAATCCTTTATGATCACGCTTTGGCATACTACTTTCATTGAAAGGATTTTTAGGGCAAATCCAACTGGAATTCTTTTCCCAAGCATCATGAATTCCTATAAGTTCATAAGGTATTGGTACTCTAATATCATCAGGTGTACCAACAATTTCAACAGACGAGCCAAGCTTATTAAACTTCTTAAAAACTTTCCTAGCCTCACTTGCAACATCTTTAAATTCTATGCGCAAAGTTTCCAAGATAAAAGCTTTCTTTTCAGGATCCTCAATTTCATGAAGCTTAAGGAACATGTATTGCATAAAAGGATTAAGACTAGCAAACCTAGCTTCTAACATGTGAACTAAATGAGCAGAAGCAACTTCAATACTAGGGGCTAGCTCAACCAAAGATTTTTCCTCAACTTCCTCATGCATACTAATGTGATTAAATAACTCCTCAATGTTACTTTTGCCAATAATCGAACCACTACCTACGGAGAGGAACTCCAGAACGTACTTAGGGATCAACATGATAAACTAAAGTAAAGAAATAACAACTACCAAGGATTCTAATTTTTTTGGGTTTTTGATATAAAGCAATGCAGGTAAAATAAATAAAGTAAAGCAAAACAATAAAACAAAGTAAAGGATGTGCGTGCGAAAACTCCCCTCGCAGAAGTCTTCTCTTCCTCCCCGGCAACGGTGCCAGAAAATTAGCTGCTGCGTCCAAGTTGACGTGGGAGCAGACTGTCCTTGTGCGTGGTGGATAACCAGCCCGTTGGGAACCCCAAGAGGAAGGTATGATGAATATAGCAGCTAGTCTTCCCTCAGTTAAGAAACCAAGGTTTAATATCGATCAGGAGAGGAGAGACAAATGACTGAAGGTGATGCGTAACCTGCACACACACACAACCAAGTACTTTGTTCCCAACTTGCGATGAGATTGTCAATCTCACCGGTTTGCTTGAAACAAAGGTTATGAGCGTATCGAGTGGAAAATAATATAGTATGCGAGTAAAGTAAACAGTACGAGTAAAGTAAACAGGTGATAGCAATATGATGGAAATAGGACCGGGATCCACAGTTCACTAGTGGTGTCTCTCCATAAGATAAATAACACATGCTGGGTAAACAAATTACAGTTGGGCAATTGATAGAATAAAGATAAACGTGATATGTCAAGAAGATCACTATGAGATTTACTCTGGGCATTACAACAAAATACATAGACCTGCCATCCAACTGCATCTATGACTAATAATCCACTTGTGGTGAATCAATCCGAGAACTCCACAAGTATTAAGTTGCGAACAACAGATAATTGCATTAAACAAAGTGTGTAATGTAAACAAAGTATATGCCCTTGAGCATATGAATGTTGTTTTCTCCCTAGTAGCAACAGCACATCTACAACCTTAGAGGTTTCTGTCACCCCCCAAGATTAAATAGAGGCATGAACCCACTATCGAGCATAAATACCCCCTCTTGGAGTCAGTAGCAACTACTTGGCCAAGATAGCTACTAACAACGGAGAGCATGCAAGATCATAAACAACATAGAGATAACAAAGGATAATATTCAGTACAGCAACTTAATCATAAACACCAATATTCATCGGATCCCAACAAACCAAACATGTAGAATTACATAACGGTGATCTCAATCATGTAGGGCAGCTCATGAGATCTAAACATGAAGCACATGGTGGAGAAGACAACCATCTAGCTACTGCTATGGACCCATAGTCCAAGGTAGACTACTCACTCATCGCTCCGGAGGCAAGCATGGCGATGAAGAAGACCTCCGGTGGCGATTCCCCTCTCCGGCAGGGTGCTGGGAAGAGCTTCTGGACCCTCCCAATCTTCGGGTCGACGGTGGCGGCGGATCGCGATGTGTTCTGGAAAATTGATCGGGGTCCTTAGGTTTTTTCCGTCGGGGGGTCTTTATAGGCGAAGGGGCGATGTCAGAGGAGGAGCCAGGTGCCCTCACGTGGGGCCTGCGCGGCCAGGGGCCTGGCCGCGCCACCCCTGCATGTGGGGCCCTGGTGGCCCCCCTGCTACTCTCCTTCGGATCTCTGGAAGCTTCCGGGTAAAATAAGACTTCAGGAACTTGTTTCGTCCAATTCCGAGAATATTTCCTGTGTATCACTTCTGAAACACAAAAACAGCAGAAAACAGGAAACTGGCACTGTGGCAACTCGTTAATAGGTTAGTTCCGGAAAATGCATAAAAGTGCCATGAAGTGTAACGAAACAATAGGCAAATGGTGTAAAAACAAGCATGGATCATCAAAAATTATAGATACGTTGGAGACGTATCACCCCTTCCCTCTACCCCGCATCGATCAGATAATTGATTCAACAGCAGGATGCGCAAGGCTTTCCTTTTTGGACGCATATTCTGGTTACAACCAGATCAAGTTGAAAAGAGAAGACGAAGAAAAGACAGCCTTTATCACACCATATGGGGTGTTTTGCTATCAAGTAATGCCATTCGGCCTAAAAAAATGCAGGAGCAACTTATCAACGGATGATGCAAAATTGCCTTGGAGGCCAAATAGGGCGCAATATCCAAGTCTATATTGATGATGTATTCATCACTACAAGAGAAGAGGAATCCCTTATCAGCGACTTGGCAGAAACCTTCGACAACCTGAGCAGGTACAAACTCAAGCTTAACCTGACAAAGTGTTCCTTCGGCGTATCGGCAGGACAACTACTAGGGTTCTTGGTGTCAGCACGGGGAATAGAGGCGAACTCAGAGAAAATACAAGCAATTTTAACAATGGGGAAACCCACGAAATTACACGACGTACAGAAGCTCGCAGGACGCGTTGCGGCTCTAAGTCGTTTTGTTGCTCGATTGGGAGAAAAGGCACTCCCGTTCTATGCACTTATGAAAAAGTCAGGTGATAAGTTCGAATGGACAGCAGAAGCAGACGCAGCTTTTGTGCAGTTGAAAAAAGTGCTTTCCACGCCCCAGTGCTGGTCGCACCAAAAGAAAAGGAGCCGCTACTACTTTATATCGCTGCAACCCATCAGGTGGTGAGTACAGTACTAGTAGTCGAAAGAAGTGAAGAAGGCAAAGCCCACGGCGTCCAGAGGCCGGTATATTTCATCAGCGAAGTACTATCTCCAACAAAACAAAGGTACCCGCATTATCAAAAAGCTTGGATATAGTGTTTTTACAACAGCACAAAAATTGCGACAATATTTTGCGGTACACCCAATTATAGTGGTCAATGAAGCACCACTATCGAATATATTGAATAATCCTTCGGCAACAGGACGTGTCTCTTTGTGGGGAATCGAGTTATCTCCTATGGATATCACGTACGAAAAAAGGAAGGCGATAAAATCGCAAGTCTTGCCAGACTTTACAGCAGAGTGGCTGGAGCTGCAGAGCACGGGACCACCAGACTTGTCAAGTGTTTGGACAATGTACTTCGACGGTTCTAAGAGAGTCCAAGGTGCAGGCGCAGGAGTAGTCTTGATATCGCCGCATGACGACAAATTGAAGTATGTTTTAAGGATGAGTTTTTTGCAGGCTTCTAACAATGAAGTAGAATACGAGGCTTTGTTGCATGGAATGAAGATGGCTAAAGCATGTGGAGCAACTCGCCTAAAAATATTTGGAGATTCCAACCTTGTTGTTCAGCAAGTTATGAACATGTGCGACACAATCAATGACAACATGATGGCCTACAAGAACTTATATCACTATCTCGAAGGAACATTTGATGGATGCGAAGTCTCGCACATCAGCAGAAACAACAATGAAGAAGCCGACAACTTAGCAAATATCGGGTCATAGTGTTTACCCGTACCATCTGGAGTATTCTGGGAGGAAATAGTGGAAAGGTCAATAAAAAGTGTCAAAAGTTCGACTACTGCAGCAGGCTTGGGGGCTACGCCGGAACCCGAGGAAGTCATGATGATAGAAGAAACCTGGATGCAGCCATATCTCGCATACATGATAAATAAACAGTTACCAGAAGATGCAGTGGAAGCCAAGAGGATAACTCGACGATCAAAAGCATTTGTCGTGTTGCAAGGAAAATTGTACAAAAAGAGCATTACTGGCATTTTGCAGCGTTGTGTAACACCTCAGGAAGGACAAGCAATATTAAAGGATATACACGGCGAAGTGTGCGGCCATCATGCCAGCAGCAGGGCAATAGCGGCAAAAGCGTTTCGAGCAGGATTTTATTGGCTAACAGCCATCGAGGACACGAAAGATATAGTCCGGAAGTGTGAAGCATGTCAAAGATTTGCATCTCGACCGCACGTGCCAGCAGTAGAGCTGAAGCCAATACCATTGTCCTGGCCCTTTGCACAATGGGGCCTTGATATGGTGGGAAAATTGCACAAATCTTGGCCAGGAGGACATGTTTACATGTTAGTGGCAGTCGATAAATTTACCAAGTGGGTGGAAGCGGCTCCGGTAACAACTCAAGATTCGACAGCAGCAATCAACTTCATCAAGTCAATAGTTTTCTGTTTCGGTGTACCATATAGCATCATCACGGACAACGTGACAAACTTCACTTCGAAGGAATTCAAGAGTTACTGCGAAGGACTAGGAATCAAGCTCAAATTTGCATCTGTGGCACACCCGAAGACAAATGGGCAAGTCGAAAAAGCCAATGGCTTGATATGCAGTGGGATAAAAAAGAGGCTCTTAGCACCTCTCGAGAAAGCCAAGAGCGCTTGGGTAGATGAATTACCCTCCGTTCTTTAGAGCCTAAGAACCACGCCTAACGCAGCAACTCAAGAAACTCCTTTCTTCCTGGTCCATGGCGCAGAAGCCGTGCTTCCAGTCGAAGTTACACATGAAGCTCCAAGAGTAACGGCATACGACGAAGCAATATCAACAGAAGCATTGCAAGACGATGTCGATGCACTAGATGAAGCAAGAGATAAAGCATTAGAAAGAGCCACGCAGTATCAACAGAGCCTGCGAAACTACCATAGTAGTCAAGTTCGTCCACGATCCTTTGTGGTGGGAGATCTAGTTTTGCGACTCGGGCAAGACAGCCATGGCAAATTGGAGTCCCCTTGGGTGGGACCTTACATCATCACAGAAGTGATACCAGGAGGAGCTTATCGACTACAAGACAAGAAGACAGGAAAAGACGAAAGCAACCCGTGGAATACGGAGCAGCTACGATGTTTTTACGCATAGAATAAATCTAGTGGTATCAGTAAACTCGAGTTAGCCTTCTGAACCCAGAACATGAGGCCATAGGTCGGGTTCCTTGGGTTGACCTCGACAAAAATGTACAAATATTTCTACTTCTCCGCTCGGGGGCTTCAACCCTCGGGTCGTACGAAAGAAACTTTTATCACGACAAGGAGATCTTTTACACTACTAGGTTGTGCAGACAACCCGATATTCTTCAAAATAATTGGTTCACAAAGAACCCGATATATATAACGCATACCTCAGAACAAAGATTTGTTCTCATGGTACTATTAAAAGCATAAAAGCAAAGTACGAGTATTCATTACAGATAGCACGGCAGCAAAGGATACTAAGAAAAGAGATTACATAAAAGCAGATCCTAAACTTCAGCTTCATACTCCTTCTGGCATTGGGTGCCGTCATAGATCTTCACATCGAACTTTGACGTGCCGATGTGGAAGTCGAAGGTCATGAAGAAGCCTTGGTGGAGGTCGTGGTCTTCTGCAAACCGCGACCAACCACCCTTGAAGTATTGTTCGCCGTCGCCATCATACCAAACCTCCACTTCGTACGGAGTCCCTCCACCAGATTGTTCGCGAAGAACCGCTTCTCGCAGTTCTTGCCCATCCATGAACTTGGTAAAATTCAGCGGTAGGCGCTGAATCTCACGGCACTGCGCCATAGCAATGCAGAAGAAAGAAAAAATTCTTGGAGAGGCAGAAGGAGCAGCAGGCGGAGGAGCGCTCGGACCTGGGGCGATGCCAGTCACCTTGGGTTTGTTCTTGCTACCAGGTGGGCGGCCAGGACGACGCTTCACCGGAGCGGCCGATGACGAACCTGTGGCGGCCAGAGTTGTTTTGTTTTTGCTTCCACGAAGACGGCCACGACCCCGCGGTGCTATCGGAGAGCCAAGGTTCAGACGAGAACCATCTGCATCAGCCATGTGGAAGATTGGAAAAACTAAAAACCCTAGATGAAAAGAGGAGATGATGCTGCGGAGGAGGAGTCTGATTAGGGTTTTTCCCCTTGCCAGAGATGCTTTATTTATAAGCACATATTATCGGGCCCCCGTGATAAGCAAGGCCCATAAACATATTTACAAAGGAGTTAAATTCTGCATATAGCAGACGGTAATAACAAAGGAAAAAAATAGAGATCGAAGGATATGAAAAACCTCGCCTTAGGGCTCGGGGGCTTCCAAACAAGAGAAACTAGAAGGAAGAAGAAGAAGAGAATTTTGAGCCTATGATTGACTACAAGTATCCAACCATAGCCTCGAGGGCTACTCCCATCGGGAGCGCTGAGCGCGCACCCGATAGAAATTAAGGCAAGCAACAATGAAGATGAAGAGAATCTACCATGCAAACTTCGACTACGTAGTCGACAAAATATAGAGCAATTACTCCCATCGAGAGACAGTGGGGAGAAGTTAATTCAAAATTCTTTGATTTTATCAGTCAAAAGAGACTGCGACATGAGATTCTCGAGTTGCGTTATCACAACAAAACTCGAATGCCGTGATTTATCATGATAGTAAGACCCCGGGATCCGTCCTGTGTGGCCTGGTATATGCACATGGATGCGCTCTGCTAGTATGTATCCGTGTCTACGACGCGAAGAAAATCCTGGTGGACGCACTGGGTACCCTGAGAATCACTGGGATTCATTCTTTGTAAGACCTAAATGCGGCAAAAGAATGGGTTTGACCGGTATCCCGAATTCAAATCCAAGGGGATTGAATTTGAAGTAGGTGGCAAGTATCTGTTCCGGCAGTTAACTGACCTCTTGATCCGCCAGAGTTTTCAGGCTTGTTCATCAAAACCCCTTGCGAAATATTATCATAAAGATAAGTCGAAAGACCAAGTCGAAGATTTGAAGATATGAAGAAGTCGAAGAATTAATCAAGTCGAAGATTTAAAGATTAGAGATTCAACCTGAATCTGCAATTCTGGTAGAATCTCAGGGGCTACTGACAAGGGTATAGTTAATAGAGCCCGTTAGTTGAGTATCCCTTAGTCCCGTTAAGCTAGGCCCAATTGTAATGATAGTCGATGTACGAGTTCTTACCGTATGTCGATATTGTAATCTGTATCGGATCCTACCCGATCCTCGAGACCTGGCCACCTATATATAGGGGCCAGGAGGGGACGGTATAGGGCAGATTGAAAGCCATCCAAGTTGAACACCCAAGTTTACTTTCGATACACACTTATTTTGACTAACCTTACCTTCGAGTTCATCCTACGCCCTCTTCCCCCGATCCTAAGTCCTTCATCTAGGACATTTGCCGAGTTAACCCTCGTCACCCGGTCTGCCGCCGGATGGTCCGGCCCAGGGGACCGGCCTCTAGGCCGAACTAGCCCACTTTTGGCAGGCGATTCCACCATCTTTCTTTTTGTGCATGAAAACCCTTTCACCTGTGAACTTAAACCTGTATGCATACATTTCAAATATTAGTTCACACAAAACATAGTCATGTCATTGTAAATAAAAAAAAGTAGAAACGGACAAATGTCCTTTCACACATGTTCTTCGCTGGACTTCTTGGTCAGACCTGGTGCTTCCCAGCCAGAAGGTGGATTTTCGGTATGACAAGGTGCTGGATTTCGAAAACAAGGTGCGATCTCCATGGGCCTCGCCCCGTGCGCCGCCTGACATTGCTGCTTCGGCCAAAAAACATCCCGTTCCCATTGAAGGTGAAGAGCTTCTGCCATGGCGAGCACCGCGAGCCATGTAGGAAAGCACCAGTTCATCTTCGAATAGGATTCTCCCGCGACGGAGATCACGGACAACGGTTGGGTTCGAGTTAATTAGTGGTACGCAAAGAAAATTTGGGGAAAATTTCGAAGGAAGAAAAAAATGCGCGAGGAGTAGTAGATTTGGAGAAAGAAATCTCCGAGACAAGACCATCCAGTAGAGAAACGGATACACATTAATCTGGAAGCGTCATGGCCTCACGTTAATGTATTGGGTGAGAACAAGTTCTTAGCTATCGCCTCAATAGTTTTGGCATTAGTGGAATATAACCAGGCTAACATGAACATCGAATGTCATTAGTCTTAAAAAAAGTAAGAGAAATTCCACACCAATCACTTGTAAAAAATATGAGATCAACAATTGTAATAGAGTGATTGTATTATCCAGAAAATTTTATCTTATGGTATTCTTCCATAGCAACGCACGGGTATTTAGCTAGTGCAGGATAATTCTTGACAGAGGGAGTAGTACATTTCACCCGCACGGGGATCCGGATTTGGATGCAGTGCACGGTGCCTTGTCGGCTACCTCGCACTGTCGTCTTCTTCTTCTTTTCTTGTCACTCGTAGTACTCGAAATGCACCCTTTCCTACTGCTAGAACTATAGATTTGAGCCTGATGCGCCAACGCTTGCAAGTTGCAGCCAGCTTTCCATTGATGGACACAAGACGACGGCCCATATCTGCAATCTGAGAACAAAAAACCATAGTTTTCCCTAAACTCAGCCACTAGTCCTTTCTGAAAGCCGAAAAGGCATCGCAGCACACGGCAACATAAGCTACGAGCGTCCTATGGCAACTTGCATGCCGCTGCTGGCTGCCCCGTCATTGCACAGGCAAGATCACGTCAAAGTATATATATCACTTCATCTTCGACTTCACGGTACCATTTGATCTGTTGCTCGCCACATGCCGCACCGGCCAAGTGAATGTCAGCATTGCCCTTGAGTACGTATGTGATCTCTCCATCTGATAGAACTTACTGCATGTCCCATCTCTTTCTACAAAGAGAGAATACTCGGAAGTCAAGACACGGACCTGATGTGATCTTGCCTGCTCCGCGGCATGATTGTCCAACACTTCATTCACCCAATCCCCCTTCTTCCGCCCAATACACCTCCAACCCTCCTCATCAATCAACATTGGGTGTCTGGAGCACGTACGGGGGTTTGATTCGTTTGCAATTTCAACAGAACTAAAACTGAGAGAGATAAGCATAAAGAGTTCGTAATGTTAATTACTCATCAAGATCAGATTCCTAGAGTTCAGCTCTGCGCTAGCGATCAAGTCTCAGCCGCACGTCAGCTTGTAGTGTGCTATTACCCTCGGCCAGAAGAACCGGACACAAACAAAAATCAATCGGGGCATTATGTGAGCTAGCTTCACCAGAAAAGAACCGATCAGCACGTGCGTCGCAGCGAGAGTTCTTGGCGTCAGTATTTCTTGGGGACATTCACGCGAGGGCGAGGAAGAGAGAACATAGGGATACGGCGCCCTCGAGTTCGAGTAGCGACCAACAAAACCGGCCTCGAGTGTCGCGATTCCCCTTTGATCCGACGTGTTTCGTGGGGATTCCCGGGGGCTAATCCTACCTAAAACCGGCCTGAAAACAGTCCGCGAGTGCTTTTCAGTTGGGAAAACCCCGTCAAAACTCCTGCGCAAAACAAGGCCTGAAGAGAGAAAACCCTATCTACGCCGCCGCCGTCGGTACTCGCCGTCACAGCTCCACCACTCTTGCTTTGCTTCTGGACGGAATCGAGAACCCAACCGGTGACCATGGCGAATGCCGCAGGTGCAGCCGTACCGGCGCCTCTCCTCAGTGGCCTCCCAGATGAGATTGTGGTATGGGAGATCCTCGTGCGCCTGCCTCCCAAACACCTCCTCCGTTGTCGCGCTGTCTGCCGTGCCTGGCATTGCGCCACTTCCACCCACGACTTCCTCCATGCCCACCACCGCTGCCAGCCCTCCCTTCCTATCATCTGCAGCTGCGAATACGGCGGCACTCGCCACGAAAGCATCGCCGTCTTCGATTACCGGGCCGCCGATGCCCACCTCCAACGCGTTGCCCGGCTTGAATATGGCTTCCATCTGGAGGCCTCCTGCGATGGCCTCCTCATCCTCTACAACTACAATTGCACGGCTGGATTCAGCTACTCCGTCTGTAATCTGGCCACACGTCAGCATGCTCCCCTCCCGCAATTATCGGGCGTCAGTGTTCTAGCCATGTATATGCACTGCCCTACCGGCGAGTACAGACTGTTACTACACGGCTTTCTCGCCGATCAGATAGCTGACCGTGAAGATCGAACTAGCTGTTTAATCCTCACGCTGGGCTCCGACCAGCCGCCGAGATACATTGCGGCGATAGAGGATGTTGGGTCAAGGAACTTGGACAGTTCTGCCCTGCTCCGTGGTAGCCTACACTGGTACCCGGTACAGGATCAGACTCGAAGCAAAGTGGTGATAGTATTTGACACCACGTTCGAGTCGTTCCGGAAGATGCGTGCTCCAGATGCTCCCGCCTGGTCATACATCTTTGAGATGGATGCCACCCTTGGCATCCATAGCTGTGACAAGAACACGGAAACTGTTCATATATGGGTGTTGCAGGACTACGAAGGCGAGGTTTGGGAGCGAATGTATAATGTCAAGCTACCGTGCAGGGAAATCAGGCGGGAGTTTGGATGGGAGGATGACGATTGGGATGCTAGCGTTGTGTCGGTGGACGGCGACGTCCTCTTGCTGGTCATCCATGACTTGTGGATGGTTTACATCTACATTGACGGCGAGCTGGTTGCTAAATACCATCATAATGACGAACACTTCAATTCTTATAAACTTATGTTGAAACAAACCCTTGTCCAGCATACCTTCTTCGACGGAATTTTTGACACATGAGACCACCTGCGCGAGTGAAATGCTAGAAAAGACCACCTGCGAAAGGCACGTGCCGCCTGGGCCAGTGCCGGCAGGCCCCTGCCGCCGTTGCCGTTGCCGGCACGTAGTCTCCGGTCGGCCGGGTGGGCCCTGCCGCCATCCTCGTTGCCGGCAAGGTGACGTCATACAGTACTATGCTATACAGTACTATGCTTGAAGCAAGTGCAAGTGAGTAAAATGAATATCACATGCTAGGGTGCCACCAATGGTGATGGCGGCATGGTGTGCCACGTCACCTGCCGCCAATGGCAACGGCGGCATGGTAGGGTGCCGCCAATGGCAACGGCGGCGTCTATCGCATGCCAGGGTGCCGCCAATGGCAACGGCGGCAGGGGCCAGCCGGCACTGGCCCAGGCGGCACGTGCCACGTGTCGCCTGGCCAGGGGTGCCGCCACTCGTAGGGGGTCTTTTTTGACAAAAATTTTCGCAGGTGGTCTTTTCTAGCATTTCACTCGCGCAGGTTTTTTTCGAAAAGGAGGACATCGCTCCAGCCTCTGCATCGATAGGATGCATGCGGCTTTTTTATTGATTTATTAATTTATTAGTGTATGGTCTTACAAAAAATTACATCATGGATCACACAAGGTCGATACATGAATCAACCATCTAAACAGCCCGGAGTGAAAGCAGCGCCAATGCATCAAAATGTCAACCGGAGATCAAAACGCCAGTTGCACTGGCTGTATAAATCCCGTGCAACCTTCTCTAGCCGGTTGCACCCAGTAACCAAATCCTCTCGTTTCTCCATTTGTTGTAGGAAGGACCACATACGGATCCAATGTGTAGCCAGCGGAATTACCTGCATAAAAGAAGTAGTTTTCGCATTGTTAAAAATATAATCATTCCTAATCCTCCATATGGCCCAGAGCAAAGCACATGTTCCCACTCGAATGTGTGCCTTCTCAATTTTTGAAACCCCCACCAGCCAATTACCAAATAAATTTTTTATGTTTTTTGGTGGTGTAATACTAAAAGCCATATGAACGATACGCCATACCATCTTTGCTAAAGGACACTGAAGAAATAGATGTTCACTCGCGCAGGTGGTCTCATGTGTCAAAAATTCTCTTCGACGCTATAGAAGGTTATGCTGTGAACGCTTTGCCTTTCGTGTGAGAACTGTTGAATGCAGCGTGGTTCTTCTCAGCGGCCCAGCTGTCAACATACAAAGGAGCTGCAATATCCATGAACTGGATCAAGTAGGTTATTATTATTTTTGTATTGATATACTCATACTAGAACCGTATGCGCGCCTTGCCGCGCCGTTCTTCCTTTCGTTATCTTCTTCATCCTTCTGGGTTAGATAGATATGGTCTGCATTTACTTTGAATCGATTTGGCGGCGTGTGTCTTCTCTTTCGAGTACACCTATAGGGCCATCATATTCAAAAAGTTTCTTTTCATTTGCTAGTTGATCACACATAGTAAAAACATACTTTCATGTGTAGGGCCGACCCATAGGGCGGGGCAGAGGGGTGCTCGCCCTAGGCCCCATGGAGCTAGGGGCCCCGATCTAAGTTTTTTTGTACTTCTATCCAACGGTTTAGAATAATTCTAGAGAATATAGGCAATGCAAGATGCAGCTTACCATGCCTCTATTACGACTCCTTTTACCAAAAATAAAATACTCTAAAATTTGTAAATAATTTTTTTGATGTCACGATATCTCTTTTGATGTGCCCATTCGAAGTAATCCTCTTGATCACTACCAGCTGAGTAAGTAAAACGACATCGTCTTCCTATTTTTAGGACAGACTATAATCTAAATTAATATCTCGAAAAATATAAAATGTTGAGCTGAAAATTACAATGCTCTATTAACCCAACTGATGATACAAATATTATAGTATTTGGTTTCAATTCATGTATGCTGCCATCAACTTTCGCATAACTGTAATTGGTATTTGTGTGATCGAAGAAATCACTTTTTGCCTTGTAGATTTAGCCAATATTGTTGTCCTACTTTTCATCAGTTGTTGATGCTTGGCCTAATAAGCGATACAACATTACTAACTTTATATGAACATTTTTTCTGATATTAGAAGAAACTGACAACAAATGCAAGCCACTTAAAATATTTCCCTATGAAGCCAATATGTAATATTGTAAAAAACACTTGCAATACAATGGAACCGTTGACCTAGACCAAGTAATCAGTGAAACGCCACAGCTGTGGAGAGAAAATCATGCTTTTTTGGTATAATTTACTCCTGATTTATCTGCAAACATAAGCAGATTAGTTTGTTTGCATATAGCCTACTGAATAAAAAACTCTTAAGAAAAATACATAATGGGTATGTGATCCATACAAAATAAACTATGATTTATCCTTAGAAATCCATAAATTAGTACTGTAGAAGTCCTCAAAGAATAAAATAATACATAAGAAATTGAATTAAGGTTGCATAAGTCTGCATCAACAGTGGGAATTCAGAACAGATTTTATATGACCGGAAAAAAAAGAAACGATTACTCAGTGGCTTGCTACAGCCTACGAGTATGTAATTAAATATTTGTTCACATACACAAGGACACCCTACATGTTCAGCATAAGGATCAGACCAAACAACAAGCAAAAGTAACGGACTCAAGTCATGCAATACCAAAGATCGATGCGTGGCCCAGACCAATCAGTTTTGGTTACTGCAGGTGGACCCCACAAGAAAAAAAAACATGTGAATCAACCAGAGCGTTCCATTTGGTTCACTACTACATATAGTAGAAGATACGTAGGTATATGCTGAAGCTGCTGTTGTGGAAAATAGTCCGAGTGCTTGACATGTTAGATGCAGTATATATAAACCGTGTCTTGTCCTCTTTGATGTTATCGAGCAACTCAACTCACTATGCTTGGGGGAGCATACTGCTGTTTTTTCCGTACTACCAGGTACATCTAGCGTACTTGCTTGTTGTCTTGCCAATGAAATTAATTTTCTTATCAGGTAATTTAGGTAGGTATTTGATTCCAAATCGATAGCGTTGTGTACCAAATGCTTGGATGCAACGCTTTCAAAGCAGCCACGACCTAGCTAGAAGAAGACTCAACGCACTGGACGCAAGACGGCCACCGCCGGTCGCAGAAATCAGGTGGCAGCTTCAACGGTTGGATGGCAATTGGGATGCCAACGTTGTGTCGGTGGACGGCAATGTCCTATTCAAGGTAAGTCATGGCGGGTGGATGTTTCATGCGGACTTTGACGGCAAGCTGGACCTGGTTGACAACTTTCATCATGATGGCCAAAGACTTCGTTGCTTGTGAACTTCTGCTGTACCAAAACTCTTGTCTAGGACCTTCTTTGCGGCATTTCTTATCAGTGGTGGTTTGCCACACTTTACCGCCCATATCGTCCATGCGTCCTAGAAATAAATATTTTGGCAACTTTTGCTACACTTATCCAACATTTTGTTAGACACCACTGCCCAAGGAGGTTAGATGTGCCGAAGTTAGCTTCAAGCAAACATGCCCACTGTTAACGCAGATGCCGCCAAGGTAAGACATGTAGGTATAACTGCATGATACAAGTGCCGGGTCAGCCCCGGTCAGCCCATTGCCTTGCGTCTACCTCGGGCTGCCTCTGTCTCTAAAGAAGTTGTCCAAGGTGGAGCTGCAGATCGTCCTCGACAAACTAGTGTGCAAGCTCGCGTCGTGGAAGTCTAAGCTGCTTACCACCGATGGCAGGGTGGCCTACGTTCAGGCCATCATGACGGCGTCGGTGATCTACCACCTGATGGCGCTTGATGTGGATCCCTGGTTCATCCAGGCGGTCGATCGCTTGCGCCACAGTTTTCTCGGGAGACCGGGAGCGCGCGGAGGCTGCTGCCTGGTGGCCTGGGACAAGGTGTGCGTTCTGAAATCACTGGGAGGCCTCGGCTTTCACGATCTCTGAAAGTTGAACTCTGCCCTTCGCGCGAGTTGGCTATGGTTTCAGAAGACGGACCTCCAAAAACCTCATGCTGACACTACGATCACTCTGGCTTGAGCGCAATGCGCGCGTCTTCGACAATGTCCAGAAAAACGTTCTTTGTGTTGTGCATTATTTAGTGAGTGAGTGGGAACAATGGCTCCATTGTAAACGTAGAGGTGGGAGTCTAGGAGACATAGGCTAGATCACATCCGTCGTGTCACGCTTAGACGTGATGGAGGATCGCCGTGGAGTGGTGTGGCCTTTCTGATAGGCTTGTATTATTCCTTTCGAGTTTAATATAATAACGCGCAGATCTCCTGCGGGTTCTCGAAAAAAATGATACAAGTGCCAACTAGCTAGCCCCATGTTAACTGAGTACTAAAGCGAATCATTAGCTGGTATGATGAAATGAACCTTCAACTACTGCTCCGAGGTGTGCGCACTACCACATACCCAACAAATAGAAGAAATGATTTTGGAAACATGAACTATAAGTATTCCAGTGGACAGACAACAAACACATACACCTTTGTGCTGGTTATTAGTGTGAAAGATCTGTTCTTTCTTCGCCTATAACAGGTTAAACCATGAATAGTAGTTGTCTTTTCAGTGCCTCAGCAGCACGAAACATTAGTGTTTCAGCTTCTTCTTTTTTCCTTATGCGAGGGCACCCGGGCCCTCGCTCTAGATTACAACATTTTCTATACCTATAAGTGGGTTCGTGGGAACAGATAACAGGACGCGTTCAGCGAGCAGCGAGGATACCCCCAAAATTCGACGAGGCTTAGTCTGTTCTACCGCCAGAACCAAGGGAGAGCAGATTAGATTTTTATCATGGAGGTTAACAACCAGGTCATGTGCGTCGTACAGTAGCCTCCAGACATCTATCTACCCAGCCATGCTGTTGCACTCCCGCAGTATCTCGTCCATGCTGCTATTTTTTTACAACCAGGACAAAAGAAAAAGAGAGTTGAAAGACAGAAGGCATACAACCCCTATCACAATTCAAACTCTCGAAAAGCAACAGTAGAACCTACAGACCACGCAGGGCCGGGATCTACAGACAACAGAGTTTTAACAGTAACAGATCACCAAACCTGCACCGAATTACAAGTTCCACAGGCAACCAAACCAACAACTAAAACCTGCCACGCATACTTAACATCAAGACCAGCAACCAACAGAAGAAAACAGCAGGGGAAAGCATTTTTTATCCACTGATCCGAAGCACTCCAGGAGCCCAACCATGAGACCTCGAGTAAGCCTCCCTGATCACCATCTTCAACTTTTCAACTCCAGCTTCAACCTTTTCTCTGTCTTGGTCTGTCTGCAATATAGCCCAACCAGTAAGAACATTACAAAGCCTGTAAATCACATTTGCAGGATCATTTGGAAATTTTCGATTAAAGCAAGCATCATTTCTGGTCTTCCAAAGGATCCAGCAGAGAGCCCCAGCACCACAAAGCACTAGATTTCTCAGGTTAAGAGGGAAGGATTTTATCCACCCCCCAAACAAATCATCAACTCTATCTGGGGGTCGATTAAGGTGAAAAGCGCACAGCACCACCTGCCAAGCCAGCTTGGCTAGACCACAGCCAAATAGCAAGTGGTTAATAGTTTCCTTCTCACAACAAAATTGACACTGCTCATTACCAGTCCATCCCCTTTTCAGTAGATTGTCTTTGGTTAAGATGCTATTTTTAAGCACCTCCCACAAGAAAATACTGACCTTCATGGGAATTTTGATTTTCCATAGAAATTTCTGAGGAAAACTTCCTTCTACCCTCAACTGTAGATATAGATCTTTAACTCTAAACTTTCCACTAGATCCAACCTTCCATTTCACACCATCAGCTTCATCAACAAGTTGAAAATCATCCACTAATCTTTTAACTTCTTGCCACAGCTGCAAAGTTTCACCATATAGCAACCTTCTGAATTGGAACACCTCCCAGCCTTCACTTTTTGCTTTCTTAACAGTGATATCCTTCTGGAAAGACAGCAAATATAATCTGGGAAACTGAACAGCTAAAGGTGAATCATTCACCCACTTGTCAGTCCAGAATAAAGTTTTTTCACCATTTCTTGTAATTCTCTCACTGTGTTGTTGGAAGATTGGGTTAACTGACATTAAACCTTGCCAAAAATGGGAGCAACCTTGCCCCACAGTTGCATTAGCTAACACCTGATTCTGAAGATACTTTCTGGACAGCAACTGTTGCCAGGTACCTTCAGTGTTTTCCAATTTCCAAAGCCACTTACACAGAACACTCTTATTCATAGTACTCAAATCCAAAACACCCAAACCTCCACAATCTTTTGGCAAGCACACAGTGTGCCAATTTACCAGATGGTATCTTTTTCTTCCATCAATCTCTTGCCAAACCATCCTTTTCCTATGCATATCTGCTTTGCTGATAAAACCTTTTGGTGCCTCCAGGAAAGACAGCATGTATAGAGCAATGCTGCTCAAGCAAGCATTCACTAAAGTCACCCTATCTCCAATGGAGAGCATATTACCTTTCCATCTAGCAATCTTTTTCCCAAATTTCTCTTCAACAGGATCCCACTGTGAGACAGCTAGTTTTTTTTTATCAATTGGCATGCCCAAATATTTCATGGGCAAATCTGCCATAGGACAAGTGAAAATCTCACTGTACATTTGGGCTTTCTCCCTAGCTGCCCCAAGGCAAAAAATCTCACTCTTATGAAAGTTGATTTTCAAGCCAGAGATCTGCTCGAAAAGACAGAGAATAAATTTTATATTCCTAGCACTTTCCAAATCATCATCCAGCAGAAGTATCGTGTCATCTGCATACTGTAGAATCGACACACCTCCATCTACCAAATGTGGCACTAATCCTTTCACTAAACTTTCTGTCTGAACTTTTTTGATTAGCATAGCAAGTCCATCTCCAACTATATCAAACAGGATTGGAGACAAAGGATCCCCCTGTCTCACCCCTGCATAGGTTGGGAAATAAGGATCAATTGTGTCATTGACTTTAACAGCGCATCTACCTCCCCTGACAATCTTCATTATCCAATCACAGAGAACATCACCCAGGCCTCTTGCCTGCATCATCTGATACAGGAAAGCCCAATCATATGCTTTTTCAAAATCAATTTTGAACAGCACACCAGACATTTTCCTGTGATGAATTTCATGAATTGTTTCATGCAGAATCACAATTCCTTCCATAATATATCTGCCTCTTATAAAATCAGTTTGAGTATCTGCAATGATCTTATGAATAACAAGACCTAATCTGTCAGCTAATAATTTTGTTAGTATTTTATAACTAACATTTAGCAGACAGATAGGCCTAAATTTCTGAATAATCAAGGCATCTGGCACTTTGGGGACAAGAGTGATAACCCCATGATTAAGTCTTTCAATATCTAGATTTCCTTCATGGAATCTATCAAACATTTCCTTCAGGTCTTCCTTGATTAAATCCCAGAAAACTTGATAAAACTCAGCTGGGAACCCATCAGGTCCAGCAGCTTTATTATGTTTCATGTCAAAAACCACTCTCTTAATTTCTTCTAAATCAAAAGGTCTGGTTAGCTCTTGCCTATCTTCCTCAGAAAGTTGTTTGCAATCTATCCCATTCAGGTTCAGAGATGAAACAGTAGGGGGACCAAACAAGAGTTTATAAAATTCAGTCACATGCTTGATCAAATCATCTTCCCCATAAATTTCCTCTCCATTATTCTGCAAGACTGAAATGAAGTTCTTCTTTCTTCTCCCACTGTCTTTCAGATGAAAGTATTTAGTATTTCCATCCCCTTCTTTTAAATCCTTTTCTTTTGCTCTCTATCTCCATTTTATTTCCTCTTCTCTCAGCAGTTTTTTCAGCCTATCATGTAAATTGACTTGCAACTCCTTTTCCTCAGTAGACAAAGGAGTATCTTCTCCTTTTTTGTCTAGATCATCCAGTTTCTCCAAAAGCCTTTTCTTCTCTCTTCTATACTCCCCTTCATAATTAATATGCCAGCCTTTCAAGGCCCTGCGCAATCTCCTCATCTTCTCCTACCATTTATCAATATCATGTACATGATAAGATCTTTTATTCCAACTCTCTGTCACTATCTCTTTGAAGCCCTCTCTCTCCTCCCAGCAATTCTCATATCTAAATGAGTTACAGTGCTGTGGAGGAGCTCCACTTTTCAGAATAAGAGGGACATGATCAGAAATATCTCTGTTCATCCGAGTAACTACAGCCAAAGGATTTCCTCTATCCCACTCAGAAGTAACTAAAACCCTATCTAGTTTCTCATAAGTGGGTTCAGGAAGATTGTTTGCCCAAGTGTATTGTCTCCCAATGAGTTTAATTTCCTTTAATCCATTAACTTCAATAATGGAATTGAAAATATGACTCCATCTTGGGAGAACACAAGGTTTATTTTTTTCACTAGTTTTCCTGATGATATTAAAATCACCTCCAATAACAGCATGACCTTTACATTTGTCACAAAGTTGTGCAAATTCAGCCAGAAACTCATCTTTCCCCTCAACCTGAGCTGGGCCATACACAACAGCTAGGTGCCATTCTATTCTGGATATCTTATTCTTTAATAGCATCCTAACAAAATCTGTTCCACACTCAGTTTCAAGGACCTCATGTAAATCAGAATCTACTCCCAATAAAATACCACCAGATCTCCCTGTAGGAGGCACACTACCCCAGGAAAAATTCCTATTACCCACTACATTTTTAAACCATTGAGAAGTGAAGCTGCTTTTTATGGTTTCACTTATACCAATAAAGCAAGCCCCCTCTTCTCTAATTGTCTCTCTCAGGAACCTTTGTTTATTAGGGTGTTCCACTCCCCTAATATTCACAAAGCAACCTATCATTTATTCTTGGGGGGTCTACCCCTTTTTTTTGCTAGCTCAACCCTGAAAACAGGGGAGCACAGCTTCATGATCTTATTATTTCCCATTTTGTTTAATTGTCCCTTTCCAGGACTAGTATCCATAACCAGATCATCATCACTTTCCTCTGCCATATCATCCAACTCCTCAGTCACTTGAGTGAACAAGTCAGATGATTTAGGCTGAAACATGTTCTTCTCCTTCTTACTTTCCTCAAACATAATTTTCCTGGTTTGTTCTAAAGATTGAATAACACTAACTATATTACCATGCATCTCCTTTTTCTCAGCACAAACCCCTAGTCTACTAGTCATATTAATTAACATTTCAGGGCTAGAGTTTAAAACGGTAGGAACCACTAAATCCATACCTGGAATTTCATTTTTCTGAGCCGCCCTCTTCATAGCCAGGTCAACCCTGTCAGCATCTTCCTGGCTCCTTAGCCTGGGAGATCTTCTTGGCTCCTCACTCATCATAGACTTCATGCCTCTCTCTTTCGCCAATTTAACTTGAATCAGATCATCTTTTGATGTAGCACCAGCAGTCATCTTCTTAACCTTGGTCGAGATAGATTCCTAGGACTCCATCAGATCATCTTCTCCATCATCATTGTCTTGGAATTTCTCCTGACTCTCTTCATAATCCACTAATTCCTCATCCAGTTCTTCCTCTACAGTCTTCTCCACTTGATCAGCATGCTTCACAAACTCTGCAGTATTTTCTGTATCTTTTCCTTTATCTTCCAGAGGCTCAACACTCACATCTGTGCCCTGATTAATCAGCATTTTATCTTTTCCAGATTGAGGCCTGTCTCCCTCACTCACATCTCCTTTGTGCACCTCCACATTAGGCAGCACAACAGTGTTCACTATGTTAGCCCCATCTGAGCCATCTGCACCCATTCCTTGCTGTACCTTCTGAGAAGAATCTGCTTCAGAATATTTTTGCTTCTTGGAGGCTCTAGCAGCTTCCTCCTCATCTAGTTTTGAGTCAATCTCTTTGCTTTTTCCTGCACCATGCTGATCAACATCCATTGAAGCACTTCCAGTCATTTCAATAGTACCTTCTTCAATCACCTTCTCAATAGAAAAAGTAATATCATATGCCCATGGTTTCACCACATATCTTCTCACCATAGGGAATTTGCTAATGCTCATCACATTTGCTTGGAATCTGACCACATCAAGATCAGACAAAATTTGCATGTCCACATCATCAACAGCACCTATGAGAGAACCAACCTCACAAATCCCCTTATAATGTTTTGACTCATCTGGCACACTCTCAGCTCTAGCCCAGACTGAGAATAATCTCCCAACTGGCATCATCTTCTTGTTAACATTTGAGACCTTGATGTAGGCATTGGTACCTTTAAGCTCGTCCATGCTGCTATACTTGTCGATTATCAGCTTCCTCCTCTGCAGGATGCATGCCGCAATTGCGTAGAGCATTACGTCACTGGTCAGTGAAGGCGTGGAGCGTGAAGCCTTATTCTTCCCCAGGTGGACTTCCCAATCCCAGCTCATATGGCCGCCTGTTCTGCCCACATGACCTCCCAAAGGCACACGGTATGCTCAAAGGTGAGCTGCCTCCTAAAGAGAACCACCACCATTCTGTACACAAAGAGAACCACCACCATTCGGCTCAGGGTGGCATCCTATCGTAAATACTACAAATAGAATGGGCAGTGAGATGTACCGGTTCGGCTCTTATGCGGGACGCTGCGGGAAGCACCTCAAAAGGTGCTTCGCTCACTCTACCTATTCGCTGCTTTGGCTTTCGCAAAAGCACCTTGCGAAGCCAGCCGTTTGTTTCATTTCACCTGCTTATTCTACTGGAAAGCCTAAAAAAGCCCAAACAAACACCCCCTTAGTGAGTGAGTGGGAGCTATAGCTCCATTGTAAACGTAGAGGTGGGAGTCTAGGAGACATAGGCTAGATCACATCCCTCGTGTCATGCTTAGACGTGATAGAGGATCGCTGTGGAGTGGTGCGGCCTTTCTGATAGGCTTGTATTATTCCTTTCGAGTTTAATATAATAACGCGCAGATCTCCTGCGGGTTCTCGAAAAAAATGATACAAGTGCCAACTAGCCAGCCCCATGTTAACTGAGTACTAAAGCGAATCATTAGCTGGTATGATGAAATGAACCTTCAACTTCCCAGGTGTGCGCACTGCCACATACCCAACAAACAGAAGATACGATTTTGGAAACATGAACTATAAGTACTCCAGTGGACAGACAACAAACACATACACCTTTGTGCTGGTTATTACCGTGAAAGATCTATTATTTCTTCGCCTATAACAGGTTAAACCATGAATAGTAGTCGTGTTTTCAGTGCCTCAGCAGCACGAAACATTAGTGTTTCAGCTTCTTCTTTTTTCCTTATGCGAGGCCACCTAGGCCCTCGCTCTAGATTACAACATTCTCTATACCTACAAGTGGGTTCGTGGGAACAGATAACAGGACGCGTTCAGCAAGCAGCGAGGATACCCCCAAAATTCGACGAGGCCTAGTCTGTTCTACCACCAGAACCAAGGGAGAGCAGATTAGATTTTTATCATGGAGGTTAACAACCAGGTCATGTGCATTGTACAGTAGCCTCCAGACATCTATCTACCCAGCCATGCTGTTGAACTCCCGCAGTATCTCGTCCATGCATGCTGCTATACTTCTCGATTACCAGATTCCTCCTCTACAGGGCGCAGGCTGCAATTGCGTAGAGCAGTAGGTCACTGGTCGGTGAAGACGTGGAGCGTGAAGCCTTATTCTTCCCCAGGTGGACATCCCAATCCCAGCTCATATGGCCGCCTGTTCTGCCCACATGATCTCCCAAAGGCACATGGTCTGCTCAAAGGTGAGCTGCCTCCTAAAGAGAACCAACACCGTTCTGTACACAAAGAAGCAGTCCTCAGCCTGTAGCTTCTGCAGGTGCGAGTCCTTGCACTTGATGATCTGCGACAGTCTTCAGCTGCCGCCTTATTCCAACATCATCAAGCCTGAAGTTATGCCTGGCTTTCCTCATGAAACCAACGAGCATCAAAAATGCTGCAGTCTTCCTCCATCACTGCAATTATTGGTGATAAGAGATCACTCATACCTTGGCAGTAACCAATTTCCAGATCCTGGACTTCATATGCTTCAAGAAGTCCAACCAGCCGCATGATAGATCATATGGGGCTCGAAATGGTCATAATCTTTTAACCCAACAGAGGCTGTAGACTGTAAAGCTTTCTCTTTAGGGACTTCAGCCTCGTCACAGGAGAATGAAATCCATTCTGTGTTAGCCCAAATAGCAACTAGCCTTATAATTTGTTGCCATGTGGCAAAGTCCTCTGAGGTTCAGCTAGACCTGAAAATATTTGCCTTGAATGAAGTACTCCTGACAAATTTAGGATCCGGATCACAAGTCTCCTCGCCACACATGGATACCCTTCCAGACTCGTCTTCATCCGATGATTCGGAATAAGAAGATTCAGACTATTATGTGCATGGATATGAATTGATTAACTCAACTGTGTCTTCATCCATAGATTCTACAACCTCGTCACATGTAGTGATTTCCAGTTGCTCGGCCTCGGTGTGTTCAGGCTTCAGTTCCTCAAGTGACCCAAGAGTCTTCTCAACATTGACATCTTCGAAACAAGGAGATTCTGATCCCTCGGCCTAGATCAGAACACTCATTATTGACTTCAGCCCACCTCTGTACCCATTCAGAATGTGCTGGCAGCCGCCTCAGTTTTTCATACTCTTTCCTGAACCAAAAGCTTAGTTATCCCAAAAACCCTTGACAAATTAGACATGACATTAATAACTCTAAAACATCAGTGTCACTCGGTCATCTGCTTTAGGTGGTTACAAATTCACATCATCATCCTAGTGTGCACTAATCAGGGCATTAAGAAGACAGTACTTAGCCAAATGTTTATCTATGTCTAATATCATAGTGTTACTCGGTCACCCGCTTTAGGCGGTTAACAAATTCACATCATCATCATCCTAGTGTGAACTAATGAGGGGAGTAAGATAGTAATTAGCCAAATATTTATCTATGGCTACTGCAGTACATCCTTTTAGTGCCTCATGGAATCATGGAGTACTGTGCGAAATGTCTATTATTAATTACTCCCTCCGATCCATAATAAGTGTCGATGATTTTATACTGACTTAGTACAAAGTTTGTATTAAGTCACCATCACTTATTATGAATCGGAGGGAGTAAATTTTAGCTGGATATTTGTGATTAATTCAAACTAGGCATTCTACTGAACCAATAGAGCAATGAGTAGTTTAAATAAGAAGGTTAATATTTCAGAGTAATGAGTATAGTACCTCTCTTTTTTATCTTGATGATATTCCGTTCCTCTTCGGAACTATTTAAATCATAGCTGCACATAAAAATTAACAACGTAAATATCTCTGGATTTGAAGTGGCAAAGCATATGAGTAAGAGCATAGCACAATCTAAGAATTTATGACAACATGCTATGCTGATGAGCTAAATTCTGACTTATGTGTATTTATAGCATTTATAACGAACCAAAAAATTGAAGTTAATATTGCAATATCACATTTTTATAAGATTTTTCACGCATGTTTACAAGATAAGACCCCAGATCACTCTCATTGCTAATTACAAGATCAATTAGTACAAGATTAAAAAGCACTATATTCTCATCTTATATTTTGAGTTGATCAATTCAAACAAAAAATGCCACCTAGTTTTTCAATGATGAAGATGGGAGTGGTGATGACAGCAGAAGCTACCATAGGAATGCATGAAATACACAAAATGACATATACCCAAGCTCATGTGTATGTGTGCACATACAGTTTTGCAGGATAACACTTGGTCATGATACTATTACTGTATTGCTACAGCTGTATGTGCCAATTTCTTTCCTAAAACGTCTGCTAATAATCTCAATTTGTGTGAAAGTGCACATTTTAGGTTTGGTACTACTTAATTAGAGTATTAGGGCCTGAATAAATTATTACAGAAAGAGGAATTTCTTGTATAACAAAAAACAAAGTGCACAGATCCATGAGCATATTCTGCTGAAACTGAAAACAAGTTTTCCCACCTTTACGTCAGCAACTAAGCATGCTATTTAATAGAAGCTGTCTGGAATTACCTTTACTACAAGAAAACCAGAGGAGTTTTTACAAATGCCAAAACAAGCACCATTTTCAATTTAATATATTAAATTTAAATACTACAATGCAGAGGGTCAACCAAATCTACCTATTTGGCATAAACCGGTACTGTGTGGATATTACATGTCAAAATAAGCATGGCAACAGTTTGTAGTGCACTAGTGAATTATCCAGGATAGTAAATGTTAAGGGCCAAAGGTCAGCTATAAAGTATAAACCAAAGCAAATTTATGCAGCATCAGCCATGTAATATTATTCTGAAGAAATATCATGACTAGTTGATTATCCCTCATCTTATATTTAATTGACTAGTAACTAGCAATGGGCTGCAGGGTATAGCTGTGTGTATCTGACATCTCAAATTTGGTCAAAGATATGAATCTAACAGATTATACTATGAATAGAAGAGATCAAGTAACTCACACTCCTAGTAGGAAGGGCCAAACTTCTGCCCGGATGCCAGGTTCAATCCCTCGTAAACCATGCTGACCTCCCAAGCAGTGGGAGGGGAAAGTGATCTCCGACCGCGTGTAAAGTGTTGTTTTTTTAGTAGGTTGAACTGAGCTGCAAGATGCAGAATCTACTTTATTGGTGCTAGATATGTATATATCTTCAACTAAGCACAAAAGATAGACAAGTACATATGCAGTACATATATGCAAACGCCAAACCAATTAACTATACTTACCCCACTAAGAACTTTCTTCATAACCTTCTTTCCTCCATCATGTAGTTTCCCATTGGCGGAAAATTGACCCTCCCATTATTGATGAGAAAGTACTCTTTTCCTTTTCCTTCGGGACCATGGATATTCAATTCCACCTTCGATAAAAAAAGTACTATGCTTTAGCAAGCAACACCAGCTGAGATATTGGTAAAAAAGGTCGCCAAACCAACTAAGCCCCCCTTCTTTTGAGCTTATGATTATAGAGAAGCTAGCTTATGGAAACCGGTGGGGATAAGCTGCGGTGGGGAGAAACTCCTAAAAATTGTTGGTCCCCTTCTTTTAGGCTTATGAGGTTTTTGGCTTATAGATGTGGATGAATCACTTATGTGACTGGTTTTGTAATATAACAATCTATTTGGCTAACTTACATTAAGGTTGTTGAAGTGTATAAGTGGATTGTACTAGCCCTTTCCATAAGTTCGGACTTTTGGTTGCGTTGGCTAGTGTATGAAGCTTAACATGGTATCAGAGCCCAGGGTCTCGAGTTCGAGGCCTGGTTTTTGCAATTTATTGTAAAAATTGATGTTGCCCCCCTTTGTGTCCACGTGTTGACTTTCTCTTCTCCCGTTTATGTCCACGTGTTGATTTTCTCTTCTCCTGTCTGTGTCCACGTGTTGACTTTCTCTTCTCCCGTCGCACGTGAGTGGGGGTGTTGAAGTGTATAAGTGGATTGTACTAGCCCTTTCCATAAGTTCGGACTTTTGGTTGCGTTGGCTAGTGCATGAAGCTTAACAAAGGTAACCATGAACAAGGGCATGTAACAACAGGGCAAAGCCATACTTCAGTCCAGACCCACTGCCATGCCATGCATATTTCGTCTACTGTTTATAAACAGATAGATATGGTGTAATGGCACCTAAATAGGGAATGCTTAAAGCCCTCACCAGTCATATCCCACGCCTTATTTGAATGCATTATACTTGTATGAGAAATAAATAAAGTCACACAAAAGACAGTACTGTGAAGAAAAATAGAGGTGATCAATTTGTCAAATCAGCTACATATGGAATAACTTCCTGGGTTGTTCAGGAAACAGCAAAATCGTAGCCAAGATGCCACTGCAGTGCTAATACTAGCTCAACTTGTTTTCCTATTTTAGGCATACTAGCTGAATACCCGTGCGTTGCTACGGACACTCATTTTTTTCTATAATGCAAATGAATACTATAAAATGTCACCGACAACACAATCAATCCAAGAGAAAGGCAGTGTTGGTTAGTAAAATTAAAATCTTGATCAGTGCTGATGTCATCTATTCTCCTTTCCCTCCGGCATCTTGGATTCACCTCTTTCACCATTATATTGTCATTTTGTTCTTTATAGTCACCTCGAATGAATGATGACATCATTGTACTTCATAGTCGCACAACGCCATGAATGTACTCCAAAAATTCAATGTAAAACTTGAATATTAAAATATAATAAATTATTAAAAAAATACAAATATTTCATAGAAACAAAAATATTGCCACACCGACATATATGATAGTAATCACTAAAACTGGGAAAAGTTGTACACAAATGCAACAATCTTAATGTGATGAATTTTCTAACACAAGCATCTAGGTTATGGATGGATAGACAATTTCTTCAGCCTTACTCCCTAAACGTGTGCTGTGTGTAGCAATCGATGAACTTGAAATGTAGTAACAATTTAGTGAGGAACATGTGGTGTGGCTATATTGGATGAGTTATTGTGTTTCCCATTAAAATCAAGAGTCATAATATCGAACGATATTTTGAATGAAGTCAAATTATATATGAACATAAAAGAGTTTACGATTACAGACAAAGTAATACGCTGACATACTGTCAAGGATATGGTTCATCCGATTGTACATTCAGAAAGAGTGGTGGCACCTGCATAAATCATCACAATTATAAAAATATTGCACAAGCTGAGGTAAAAATGTCCATAAGATGTTCGTAAGAGTTGCTCATCATACTAACAACCTCTTGTACACTATGCTGTGATGCTCACCATGTGGACTGGCTTGTTGATTTATTCAGACATAGCAAAATCTACATTGAAAGAATATGGATTCAGATTCATCAACAACGAGCATTCACACTGAACTGCAGTGAACAAACAAGTTCAGTGGACATCAAGAGGCAACGATGGAATTAGGCGGCATCCTTACTCCTGAGTCCCCCGCCAACAGCCGGTCGTCCACTCGGCAAACAGCGCCTCCAGCTGGTCATGCATGGTCCGCATGCACTGATGCACCTGTCCGGCCACACACGGGCCGCTCAAATTCGACCGAAATCAGATACGTCGGTTCAGGTCGAGGCGGCTATCGCCGGTACAGGTCACGGCGGATTCGTCGCATGGCTGCGGAATGTCGGCTAGCCGCTGGCGCGGGCGCGATCTGCCCACGAAGCCAACACCGCGTCGACGACGGAGAAGCCACCGAGGAACATGTACGCCTTCGCCTGCGCCACTGTTTCCTCCATGACCACCATCCTCATGGGCTACAGTACGTGACCACACTCTGTTTCCTGGTACAACGACGACGACCACATGCTCTAGCTGACCTGCTCACTGATTTGCTGCAGATCTTGCGCTGATGAGCGGCGCGCAGCTCTTCATCCGGGAGGACCTGGGGCTGACCGACGAGCAGATAGAGGTGCTGGCGGGGTCCATGAACGTGTACATGCTCGTGTCCATCCTCGCCGCCGGCTGGACGGCCGACCTCCTGGGCCGCCGCGGCACGCTCGTGCTCGCCAACGGCTTCCTCATGGCCGGCGCGCTCGCCATGTCGCTCGGCGGCAGCTACGCCGCGCTCATGGCCGCGCGCTTCGTTACCAGCATCGGCGTCGGCTTCGCCCTCGTCGTCGCGCCGGTCTACAACACCGAGATCTCGCCGGCGTCCGTTCGCGGCGTGCTCTCCTCGTTGCTCGATGTAAGTGCGCCCGCTGTGCTTGAGAGTAGGCGTTAATCTCAGCTCAAATTGAAAGGTTTTGATGTTGTGCTTGCGCAGATTTTTATCAACGTGGACATCCTGCTCAGCTACGTGTCCAACTACGCCTTAGCCGGCCTGCCGATGCACATCGGCTGGCGGGTCATGTACGCCATCGGCGTGCTCCCGCCCGTGTTCCTCGCCGCGGGGGTGCTCTCCGTGCCGGAGTCGCCTCGGTGGCTCGCCATGCGCGGGCGCCAGGCCGAGGCGCGCGCGGTGCTCGTGCGCACGTCCGACACAGCCGCGGAGGCGGAACTCCGCCTCGAGGAGATCAAGCGGGTCGTCGAGGCGCCGCAAGAAGCCGGAGTCGGCGTGTGGAGGGAGCTGATCTTCCAGCCGTCGGCCATGGTCCGGCGGATCCTGGTCTGCGCGGTTGGCCATGGTCCGGCGGATCCTGGTCTGCGATGGTGCGCGTGGCGTCTCTGGCCTGTGCACGGCGGTGTGGGGCGCCCATCCGGGGAGGCGGCAGTGAAAGGAAGATAGGGCACGAGGAGGCATCATCAAGGCAGAAAGAGGAGAGGAGGCGGTGACGGCCAAGATTTCCGTGGCCGGTTATGTGATTTCTGATTCCAGATTAATGTTGGCTGATTGCCTTCCGTGAATGATGCGCTGATTTGATTCCATATTAATGGTCGCGCTGGTAAAGGCTGTAACATGTCTAATCTTGTAAGGGTAGAATAGAAAATCAAATGATGTAAAGCAAAAGTGGCTTCACCAACTCAAAACCAATAGTAAAGAAAGATAAACCAATTCCTACTCTCTGCTCCCCTCATTCTTTAGATCGTTCTAAAATGAAAAATGAAAGCAAGAAAATGAGATCCTTCTTCTTGCTCATCTCATTCTTTTAGAATTGTCCAATTTTAGTACTGCAAGAAAGTTTCATCATAAGTTTCTGTGGACATTCTCCCATGGAGGGTGTGCGACCTTGACCATACTTTGGGAGCGCATAACAGACAATACTGATCAGCCTTAGATTTGGTAACATAACAGACAATACAAGCTCATGTGCATACATAATTGGCCAGAGTTAAGGTTCCTAAATCCCATGTTCTATTTAGGAAGGTAGAAATTTAAATACGCTGGTTGGTTTAAGGCAAGATATCATGGAGAGAACTGTGTACCTGCCGATATTCAGGAGCACATTGTGGATTTTTTAAGTAATTCATATTTTTCAAATCATAATCCCATAAGAATGATGTGTGATGTACCCAACGATTCTTAGTTATGGACTGAGCATTTCCACCAAACTTTCAAATGACTGAATGCATAGTCTGCAAAAAAGAAATGCATGCATGAGTTTAGTGTTGGAAAGAATATGGTATATGTACATTATAAATTGGCATCCCTGAACATTCAATAATATATTTGGAAATTCGGAATGAGATGTGTAGAATATAGGATAGTAGCTCCTGTCTCCAGTGTACATCAATAGCACTAGTAGAAAATCTAAACATTAAATCATTTCGGGAATCCTTGCAAGACAATACATGAAAAACAAAGGAGCAAACACATTTATAGATGATATTTCAAAACAAGAATCGATGATTACAGTGAAAATCAAAACTGCTATTAGAGTGATATACTGATATGTGATTCCATGGCTTTCGTTTAATCAATGCCATGTAAGTTGTCGACTACATAGATCAGTTTATTAGATACTAGATACATTTACTCTGCGATTTGTCAAAACTCCATACATGGGGACTGGGAAACCATGAGAAACTTAAACCTTCAGAAGTTCAAAAAAAGATGAAAATTTGAGTAAGTTCAGCACAGACGTCTAGATAAATATTTCATGCAAATGCATAATCAAAGGCATGATAAGAGAATACTGGCAATTTTCATTGACTAAAACAAAACTATGAGACTGTTAAAATAAACTGGCAAGTGATGAAATAAGCTGCTAATTTGGCATGATGTCATGAAGGAAACGGCTGCAACCCAGTGACAACAGTCTTATTACATATGAAGGTGATGAAGACCGTCCCCTGATCAACAATGACGGTGCTGTTAGGAATAGATTAGTTGTATTCCCTGGGGGCCAAAGGCCACAACATATAGTTACATGTACATGTGAGAATATGCAGGAAATCCCCTAACAGGTGGGGAAAATACACATGTACAAATATACATCTAACACCCCCCCTCAAACTCATGGTGGATCAACAATACTGAGTTTGGAGAGTAAGAAGTCATGCTGCGCTCTAGTTTGTGCCTTTGTAAAGAAATCCGCCAACTGCAAATCTGAAGGCACATAGTGAAGCGCAACAACCTGAGCCTGCACCTGAGCACGTGTATAAAAAGCATCAACTCCAATATGCTTGGTAAGCTCATGCTTGACCGGATCACGTGCAATACTGATAGCACCTGTACTGTCAGACAAAAGTGGAGTGGGTGTCGTAACAGAGACCCCAAAATCTGCAAGCAACCACCGTAACCATGTCACCTCAGCAATCAACAAGGCCATAGCTCGCAACTCAGCCTCTACACTCGAACGGGAAATTGCAACCTGTTTCTTCGTCTTCCAAGCAACAAGCGAACCACCAAGAAACACACAGTAAGCAGAAAGGGAACGACGATCCGAAGGATCACTCGCCCACGTAGCATCCGAGTAGCACTGGAGCTGGAGAGAGCTGGAACGGGGAAAGAAAAGGCGACGAGTAATCGTGCCATGAAGATAACGAAGAACACGAAGGAGATGACTATAGTGGACAGTGGTAGGAGCTGAGACAAACTGACTCAGAATATGAACAGGATAAGATATATCAGGACGAGTGACAGCAAGATAAACAAGACTCCCAACAAGATGGCGATATCGCGTCGGATCAGGAAGAGGATCACCATCAGTAGGACGAAGCTTAACATTAAGCTCCATAGGAGTCTCAACAGTGCGCTCATCCCTAAGAGCAGCACGAGCAAGAAGATCCTGAATATACTTTTCCTGAGAGATAGAAAAACCATCAGAGGTGGAAGAGACTTCGATCCCAAGAAAATAGTGGAGAGGACCAAGATCGGTCATAAGAAACTGCTCACGAAGACGAGCCTTAACAAAGGCAATATACTCAGGATCATCACCAGTAATGATCATATCATCAACATAGAGAAGGAGAAGAGTGCGTCCACGAGGAGAAGTGTGAACGAACAGCGCTGGATCATGAGCGCTGGGAGAGAAACCAGCAGCAGTCACCACAGAGGCTAAGCGCTCAAACCAGGCACGAGGGGCATGTTTCAAGCCATAAAGAGAACGCCGAAGGCGACAGACCATCCCATCAGGGACAGAATACCCGGGAGGAGGCTACATGTAAATCTCCTCACTCAACTCGCCATTAAGAAAAGCGTTCTGAACATCAAGCTGAGACACAGACCAGTGTAGAACAGAAGCGACAGCAAGAAGAGTACGCACAGTGGTCATATGAGCCACAGGGGCAAAAGTCTCATCATAGTCACGGCCGTGCTCCTGCTGAAAGCCACGAGCCACAAGACGCGCTTTGTAGCGCTCAAGAGATCCATCAGAGCGGGTCTTAATTTTATAGACCCACTTACACGTGATAGGACGAACACCAGGAGGGGGAGAGACAAGATCCCAGGTGCCAGTGCGCTCAAGCGCAGCAATCTCCTCAGCCATAGCAAGCTGCCATTCAGGATGACGCTCAGCATCCCGATAAGAAGTCGGCTCGGAGGCAACAAAAAGACCGTACTGACTAGGAGAGTAACGGTCTGGAGCACGACGCGGACGAGTCGCCGGAAGAGGAGAGGGAAGCTCGTCAGAAGAAGAAGACATATCAGAAGAAGAAGAAGAAGGGACATCAGGAGGAGGATCTGGAACATGAGTGCGACGAGAATAATGAAAGGGAAAAGGAGACAACGGTGAGGTGGGCGGAGGATCAGAAGAAGAAAGAGGAGAACTAGGTGGAGAGGAGGACAACGGAGTCGAAGAGGATGGCGCCGTAGACGAAGAGGGCGCATCAGAACGAGGTCCAGGAGTAGGGACAATAGGGACAGAAGGAGGTGCATCAGGAAACAGAAGAAAGGAGATATCATCCACCGGGTAGGTACCAGAGGTGGGGCGAGGGTAGAAGGGACGCGTCTCATCAAACGTGACGTCACGAGAGATGCGCATCCGACGACCAACAGGATCCCAACAGCGATAGCCCTTATGCTCATCACTGTAGCCGAGAAAAACACACTCAATAGACTGAGCGGTCAGTTTGGTGCGTTCACGAGGAGGGAGAAGAACATAGCAAACGCAACCAAACAAACGAAGAGTCGAGTAGTCTGGAGAACCACCAGAGAGACGCTCGAGAGGGATGCCACCTTGGAGGGCAGCAGAAGGCTGGATGTTAATGAGGTAAGTCGACGTAGCAACAGCCTCAGCCCAGAAATGCGGCGGAAGAGAAGAAGCAATCATCATAGCACGGGTGGTCTCAAGAATATGACGATGCTTGCGCTCGGCGACACCATTTTGAGCATGCGCACCGGGACAAGAAAACTGAGCAAAGGTGCCCTGCTCAGCAAGAACACCACGCATGTGCTGAGAGATATACTCACCAGCAGAATCAGCACGGAACACACGAATGGGCGAGGAATACTGAGTGCGGACCATGGCCGCAAAGCGCTGATAAATAGAGAGCACCTCACTGCGAGAGCGCATAAAAAACAACCAGGTGTATCGTGAAAAATCATCAATGAATAAAATATAGTAGCGATGGCCCCCTTTTGAACCAAAAGGAGCCGGACCCCAAATATCTGAATGAACTAAATCAAAAGGTCGCTGAGATACAGACACACTGGTAGGATAGGGAAGCTGAATCTGTTTGCCTAACCTACAACCCTGACAGTTCAAAGACACATCTCCTAAGACAGACCCCAGAAGACCACGACGGACTAGAGACGATAAACGGGAGCCACAAAGGTGACCCATCCGATGATGCCACTGCTGAAAAGAGCCAGTGACTGAAGCAGCAACCGCAGGAGAACTGGCCGATGAAGAGGCAGCGGAAGGAACACGAAGCCAGTCTAACTCCCAGAGCCCTGGAGACTCACGGCTGCGAGGGCCAGCTCCAACCAGGGCCTGTGTGCGGCGGTCCTGAACAGCACAAGAATCAGCGTCAAGAATGACACGACAACCAGAATCAGTAAGCTGACTAGCAGAAAAAAGATTCATCTTAAGGCTAGGAACATGAGAAACATCAGGAACAGAGAAAGAGGAAGTAGAGAGGGTGCCTCGACTGGAAACAGGAAGAGAGGTACCATCAGCCGTGATAACACGGACAGGAGAAACAAGAGAACGAAGAGCAGAAAGGATAGAAGACGCAGAGGTCATATGAAAAGAAGCTCCAGAATCCAGATACCACGGGGACATGCCTGACTGTGCAGAAGGTGGTGGTCGCGTGGTGCCAGAAGAGGGAGACACAGGACCAGCAGTGCCTGACGAGGAAGAGCCTGGAGTAGCGAGCAGACTACGAATACCCCGAAGAATGTCCTGCTCCGAGAGAGCAACTGCAGAAGATCCTGAAGAACCAGCCTGCTGACGAGCGTGGAACTGCGGACGTAAACTGGGATCCCTCCTCCAGCAGCTAGAGAAATCGTGGCCAGTCCTGCCACAGTAGGAGCAGGGAGGACGAGGATTGCGGTTCTGACCGCGAGGCTGCTGAGACTGACTCTGGCCCTGGACCGGAGGAGTAGAGAGTATCGGCGGCACTGGAGACCGCAACGGAGCCAACGGCACAGTAGGACCACGAGCAGCAAGGACAGAGGGAACCTCAAGAAGACCAGCACCACGAAGACGAGTCTCCTCAGCACGAAGCTCAGACAGCACCTCAGAGAGCGGGACACGACCACGAGCAAGTAGCTGAGCGCGACGAGGCTCGAACTCCTTGCGGAGCCGAGACAAGAACTCATAGACCCGCTGAAACTCCAGATCAGCGCGCACAGTCAGACAGCAGGCACAAGTGGCACACACAGCTGTACGAAGAGAATCGAGCTGGCGCCAGATAGCAGCACTCTGAGTGTAGAACTCATCAATGGTAGAATCACCCCGCTGAAGAGCATGCTCCTGGCGAACAACAGACAGGTAAAGAGCATCCCCAGACGGCTGATAGCGCTGACGAAGAAAGGCCCACTGAGCAGCAACAGTGGGAAGACCCATGAACTCAGCAGCATACTGAGGCAGAACACTGGAAGTAAGAACAGCAGCAGCACGAGCATCCTCATCGATCCACTGAGTGTAGTCAGTCAGAGCCAGCCGGTAGGTCGCAAGAGCGTCAGAATACTCCTGGACATGTCGGTCATACTTAGCCAGAGCAGTAGCATCAGCACTCTTGGCTGCATCCTTGGCCTCCTGATTAGCATCGGGGGCAAGGGCAACGGGCGTCGGTGGAGTCGGCGCCGTAGGAGCAGTGGGGCGCGGCGGACAGGGGACCTCACCGGAAAGCACACCCCACAGACAAAGACCGCGCATGTGGACGCGCATAAAGGCAGCGAAATCAGGGTAATTCGCGCCATCAAAGATCACCGGGCAGCGAGGAATCGCAACATAGCCCGATGAGGAAGACATCTCTCTCTCTCTTCTTTTTTTTTCTTTTTTTACTTTTTTTTGCTGGATCTTGGTCAACGCAAACCTGCAGGAGATGGCGGCCGAATCGAAGCCAATCGAAGAACAAGGCCCCGCCTAAGGGCCGGGGGCAGTCAATTCCAGCCGGCGGCGACCTTTTCCCGGCGGCGGCGACGGCCGGCAGAAGCCAAACTCCGGCGGCGGCGGTGACGGGAACAGGCGAGCGGCAGGGAGGCGAGCGATCCGGGCGGTCGGGGGCGGATCGAAGCTGGAGGCGGATCCAGCCGATCCCGATCGGAGCGGCCGAGGCGGTGGGCGCTGGCGCTGGCCTGGACGGGACGAGGATCGAGGCCGGATGGGAGCGCTCGGGGCGGGTCCTAGCGACCGGATCGAGGCAGAGGCTCAGGGCGGAGCGGGCGCGAGGACCAAGCGGGGATGAGGCCGACAGGCGAGGATGGGTCCTGGCGGAGCAGCGGGGGATCGATCCGGGGGAGCTCGCCGGAGGCGAGGAAGAGGCAGCGGCGGCGGCCGGGCGCGTCGGCAGGAGACCGAGGCGGGCGGCGGCGGCGGCTGCGAGAGTAGCAAAACCTATTGCTCTGATACCATGTTAGGAATAGATTAGTTGTATTCCCTGGGAGCCAAAGGCCACAACATATAGTTACATGTACAGGTGAGAATATGCAGGAAACCCCCTAACAGGTGGGGAAAATACACATGTACAAATATACATCTAACAGGTGCCACCTCCACTGAACCGCTTTATCACCGGCACACCGTTCCGAAGAACGGGGCTGTATCTCAACAAGCTCAGAGACTTTCCTGTTGGCACAAAAACCACATGAACACCCCAACTCCCCAAGGCACGCACGCACGAACTAAGACAAGTTACTGATTGCAGCGCCGAGAGAATATAACCCAGGGACACCCATGACAATGGTTGGTGGAGCCGCGCCGTCATTGACGATGCACCAGTTGTCGCTGGTCCGACGCAGCCGTTCCTCCAGGTGCAGCTGCTGCATGATCGGCGGCCGCCCATGGTGAACAGCTTCATGAGTGGTCGTGCCACGTTCCTCTTGATGACGGGCATCGTTTTGCGGAGGCCCAATAACGGCTCACAGAAGCATTTCTTCGAGCATCTGGTGTGCGCACTTCGCCTCCTTCAGAGTTCAGATCGCCAGTGCAATGGGATGGTAAAGCAGAGCACGTAGATATCATCAGCCGGTTCAAGAACTGAAATCTAGCAACGGTGTAGACTGTCGACAGCCGGCCGCTCTGGGAGGGGGCAACTGAACGAGCAGCCGCGGGGCCTGGGACGCGCGAGGCGACCAGACTGAGGCAATAGGCGAAGTAGGGGGGGCGAGGGACGACGTGGGGTAACGTACACGGCGACCAGGCGAGCGGCGGAGGCGGCAGCCGGCGGTCAGGTGGCGGAAGACGGCGAACGTGGCTCGTCGTTCTGATAATGGGCAGTGGGCCTAGATAGCGCGACATTCACGGCCCAGCTCTGACGATTTCATGATTCGTTATAGAATCCCAAGAGTACTACTAGTAGCTGCTAGCACTAGGTACATCATGAATTCAGCCTCCCTCCAAAAAAAGAAGGTACAGCATGACATGAGATCATCAAGGGAGTTGAGGATTCTCTGTCATAGTACAATTCACTCGCACGAGGATCGAATTTTTGACAGAAGAGACCACCTGCACCAATGAAATGCCAAAAGAGACCACCTCTCAAATTTTTTGCCAAAAAAGACCCCTTCTAAGTGGCGGCAGGCCCTGCCAGGCGACACGTGGACATGCCGCCACCGCCAATGGCGGCAGGCCCTGCCACGTGGACATGCCGCCACCCTGATTGGCGGCAGGCCCCACAGCATCGGCCGTGGCGTTGGCCACCCTTGCCCCGTGGACATGCCGCCACCCTGACTGGCGGCAGGCCCTGCCACGTGGACATGCCGCCACCGCCAATGGCGGCAGGCCCTTGCCACGTGGACATGCCGCCACCCCCATTGGCGGCAGGCCCGGCCCTTGCCGGCATTGGCCCAGACGGCACGTGCCACGTGTCGCCTGGCCAGGGGGTGCCGCCACTCAGAAGGGGTCCTTTTTGGCAAATATTTTCAGAGGTGGTCTCTTTTGGCATTTCATTGGTGCAGGTGGTCTCTTCTGTCAAAAATTCCACGAGGATCCGGATTCGGATGCAGTGCACGGTGCCTTGTTGGCTACCTCGCATTGTTGTCTTCTTCTTTTGTTGTTACACAGATAGCTCGAAATGTGTACCCTTTCCTACTGCTAGTCTGCTAGGGCTATAGATTTGAGCCTCATGCGCTAACGCTTGCAAGTTGCAGCCAACTTTCCATTGATGGATACAAGACGACGGCGCATATCTGTAATCTGAGAACAAAAAACCATACTTTCCCCTAAAATCAGCCACCGGTCCTTTCTGAAAGCTGAAAGGCATCGCAGCACACGACAACAGAAGCTACGCGAGCGTCCTACGGCAACTTGCATGCCGCTGCTGGCTGCCCCGTCATGGCGCAGGCAAGATCACGTAAAAGTATATATATCACTTCATCTTCGACTTCATGGTACCATTTGATCTGTTGCTCGCCACATGCCGCACCGGCCAAGTGAATGTCAGCATTGCCCTTGAGTAAGTACGTGATATCTCCATCTGACCAGAACTTAGAGCGTCTCCAATAGGCGCACTATATTTTGGCGCGCTATATTTTGTCTCGACCGCGCTGTAAACGTTTGCCGTGTGCTGGCCCGGATTTTCCCCCACCGGATGCGCTAAACTAGAGCGTGTTCGCTAGCGCTAAAAATGCTCCTCCGCCGGGTGCTCCAAAATACAGCGCACGCGCCAGCGAAAAACAACATTCTACACTCCTATGCATTCAACAAGATCAAATACTCACATAAATCATGAAACAAATTATCTATCATAGTTTAAATGGACACAAACTGCAACACATATATCACATAGTTCAAGAACAACTAACAACACGACGTAGTTCAACAATGACACACAACATATGGTTCAAATAGACACAAAGTGCAACACACAATTTGCATATCAAAAGCAAGATAGAATCTAACACTTCCGCATTTTCCAAGTCATCGCCTTCTTTTGCTTCTTCTTCATCGACATCTTGGGTTGAAGAAGGAATAGTAGGATCCAAAGAGGCCACGAATCCTCCCGGTGGTGCTCCCATGGCTCCATACACACCACTCACCGATGATCCCATAGTCCCTCCGGAGACTCCTCCATAGCCGGCCATGCCTCCAAAGCCTCCCATGGCGGGCATGCCTCCCATGGCGGCCATGCCTCCCATGGAGGCCTTGCCTCCCATACCGGCCATGCCTCCTCCAAACATGGGCATGCCGGCCATGCCTCCTCCAAACATGTCGACCGTGGGTGTGTTCATGTTGGCTATCAACAATCTCTTTTTGGCCAACACTTCGTCGCGAGCAAGGTTGATGTACTCCTTTTGCCTCTCATCCATGTGGGAAGTATCCATCAAGAAAAGCTTCCTCTCCTCCTCCAATAGGCGTAGGTGCTCCTCATTGGCTTGCTTCTTCTCCTCCAAAGTCAACTTCCTCTCTTCGTTGGAGGCTAGCCTCTCCTCCAAAGCGGCTCTCCGAGCCTCCATGGCATCCATAGCCTCTTTCTCCAAGTTTCTTACAATCTTCCTATCTTCATTTGCTTGCAACCTTGCATTTGCAAGCCTTTCCATAGCAATGGCAATGTCATCATCTCCGGCCTTCTTTCCCTTCATATCCTTGGCGGCCTTCCTACCAAGCACACTTTTCCTTGCATTGTTCACCGAGTGAGGAGTGGAGCTTCTCTTCTTGCCTTCCTCACTTGAATCCTCATCATCGATGATCGTTGCTTTACAACCGGTTGCATTGGCGGCCATGGTTGCCGCATCCAATTTCCCGCGGGTCTTCCATTTTTCTTCATTCCCTAGCACTTCATAGCAATGATGCATGGTGAATGGCTTGCCAAGAATCTTGTTGTCTTTCTTGTTCTTCTTTCCCACATCTCTAAACAAGCCTTGAGCCATAGAGTTCTACAAAGTAAGCAAAAGAGAATAGATTAGGTATATGAACAATAACCATATGCATCTCAAGCGCGCCATATGGTCAACATATCCATTTCAAGCAAAAGAGAATAGATTAGTAGAATTGCTTACCCTATCCATCTCATTTGTGCCACTTGGGTTAATGACATCAACATTGGCTAGCACGGCTGATGACCCACAAGTATAGGGGGTGTATCGTAGTACTTTCGATAAATAAGAGTGTCGAACCCAACGAGGAGCAGAAGGTGTTGACAAGTGGTTTTGATCAAGGATTCACAGTAAATACTAGCAAACGGGTTTTCTGGGGTATTTGGTAATGCAAATAAATAAAGTGCGAGTAAATAAAAGACAGTGGTAATAAATGCAGCAAGTGGCCCAATCCTTTCTTCAGCAAAGGACAAGCCGGTTGTGTAACTTATAATAACCAAACGTTCTCGAGGACACACGGGAGTTTCTGTCAAGAGCTTTCGCTTCATATCGCTAAATAGTCTTTATTGGTTTGATAGGTGTTATGGGGGTGAACCTGTGCTAGCGCACTATCCTTACTAGGATAAATACACACTTGTGATTATACCCCCTACAAGCATCCACAAATACAAGAAAGTAATTAAGATGAATCTAACCACAGCCTTAAACTCTAAGATCCTACGCTCCCTGGTGCAATGGTTTTCCAACGGAGGTTTAGGTTTCTGTCACTCCAGTAACCCCACGATTGGTAGCCAAATACACAATGCATCTCACTAGGCCCAAAAATGGTGAAGTATCATGTAGTCCATGTTCACATGACACCACTAGTGAAATAGCACCACAACAATATCAAACCATTAAATATTTCTCAACAATAATTCACTACTAACATCTTGACTTCTCCCATGTCCTCAAGAACTAAACGAACTACTCACAAGACATCATATGGATCATGATCAGAGGTGAAATAATGGTAAATAACAATCTGAACATAAACCTTAATTCAACGGTTCCACTCAATAGCATCAACTACAAGAGTAATCAACACCGGGAAAGTTTCCCCTAAGAATATAACAAGATCCAACTCAAGATGTTACAGCGGGATGGCGTGGTGATGGTGGAGATGAAGGTGCTGGTGATGGAGATGATGATGATGATGATGATGATGATGATGATGATCCCGATGAAGTCCAGTGCGATGGTGATGACGATGGCGACGATCTCCCCTCTCCGGGAAGGAATTTCCCCGGCAGATTTCTGCCTGCCGGAGAGCTTTTCTCTCTCTAGTGTTTTCCGCCCCGCAGAGGCGGCGGTGTCTATCTCTGAGCCCCCCCCTTGACTTAGGTTTTTGGGGACGATGAAGTACATGAAGGGGCTAGACTAGAAGTGGGCCAGGGTGGCCTCACACAGGGTCGGCGAGGCCAGGGGCCAGGCCGCGCCCCCTGTGCGTGAGGTGGCCCCTGGCTCCTCTCTCCTTCTCCTTCTGGCTTACGGAGTCTTTTGGTAAAATATAATTTTCTGGTATTTTTTTGGAATTTTCCTGATCTTCCAAAATATGGTGTCTTGAAGGTCCTTTTCCAGCAGAATCCTGCCTCTGGTAGCAAATCCTCCAATGATCATCAAACATGTAAAAATAGAGGAAACAACATAAGTATCATCTCTAAATATGAAATATATCAATGAATAACAATAAATTATGATACAAAATAGTGATGCAAAATGGACGTATCAACCCCCCAAGCTTAGACCCCGCTTGTCCCCAAGCGAAAAATAAACTCAGTAAACAAGACCACAGGTTTATGGAGTGAAGTGTCGATAATCAAAATATGGACAAGAAGCATCATGTTCACCAAAGGCACAAGTTATAATAGACAGCAACTCCCCTTTATAATATAGGCTTGCAACAAGTAAAGGGAATCACATATAAAGATACACAAAATAAACTATAATTGGTGATGGCAAACCTTAGTTCTTGGTCAGAGAACAATGAACAACTATACTAGCCTTTGAATGGAGCCTTTTTAAAACAGAGCTAGTATAGCAAAAACCATATGCTCAACGAAACAAACTATTTGCATTCATAGAAAACTTTCAAAGATATATTCCTTCAGACAAAAGCATTGTACAAAACAAAGAAGATAGTAAACATGATTAAACGGATCAACATGTGGATGGGTGAAACATAACAACTCAAATGCTTGCTTGAGATAGAAGGGAATAGGTTGACTCAATATAAAAGTAAAATATAGGCCCTTCGTAGAGGGAAGCAGGGATTAAACATGTGCTAGAGCTTTTCATTTGTAAAACAGAGGTAAAAATTGTATTGAGAGGTGGTTGCTTTTGTCAACGACTAGCAACAGAGTTCTTGATATCTTCCATACTAAACAAGTGAGAGCGGTTCCGAGATGTTTGATTAATTGGCACATTGGTGCTCTTTTATAGCTTTGCACTCCTCCCCACCTTTTTCCTTTCTCAAACCATGGCTAACCGATTCCATCGGGTGCCGACCAACTTTCACATACCATGGAGGAGTGCTCTTTTTCTTTTTCTTTTTGAGATTATATTGGTCTGACCAGCTCCCTTGCAAAATTAATGACGAGCAGATGAAGCTGCCTAGTCGAGGGGTACTTAATTTAGTATGGAAGATAACAAAACCATCCACTACGTCCTCATGAGCTCAAAATAGTGGCACAAAATGAGAAGTATTTGAAGGTTTTCGAAAGGTAGCACATGAAAATTTACTTGGAATGGCTTAAAATACCATGCATAGGAATTTATAGGGGACTCTTTGGAAGTGACTTGGCTTTTGGGATTTGGATGCACGAGAAGTATTCCCTCTCAGTACAGGTTTTTGGCTAGCAAGGCTGGGTAGCAAGCATAGGAATTGCATGAAACAAACAAACATACATATAATAAGAACAATCATGCAAACTCCCTTGAAGGTACAACGATTTTAACTTTGAGAATAACAATGCTTATAAGCCAAACAAGAAAGGTAAACTGAAGTGATGCAACTACAAACACTTCTTTATTCTTTTCTACTCAAACCTCAAGGTAATGCTGCTACTGACCAAGCTAAGTTTGCCAAAACCAACTAAATTTACTCATGCTCCCAAATACTAATCAACAAGACTAATCATAAAAGAAACATTGCAAACTAAAATAAAGTGTGTGGAAAGTAAACGATAGAACTTCTCATTAATATTTCATCACCGCAACTCACACAAAGGGATACATAGATAACCAACTAAGGAGGATACTTCCACACTGTGAACTATTCTATAGGATAATTTCTCTATTCATGATATGACTCTACTTGTAAAGTAAATGAGTAAAAGGGTGATGATGTGATACCGCAGCACTCCCCCAAGCTTGGAACAAGCCAAGGGGATGCCTATACCGATGACGAATTACTCCTTTGGCGGTAGTGGTGGATAATCTTTAATAAGCTTCTCAATCAAATCTTTCAGATCATCAATCTTGTGACTGAGGTTACGAATCATCTCAGAATTGTGCTCAACACGGTTCATGAACCTGTCAGCAAGAGAATCCCAGCTCTTGGAATTATTTCCCCATCCTTCTTCACTCTTGGAACTTTCCTTTCCTGCACTGTTAGAACGATCTATATCCCAACCAGAGGGCAATCGTGATCTAGGCACCCTTTGAAACTGATGTTCATGTATTAGAGTATGGAAAGGATTGTTGCCTGATGGAGATGTCCGTGAAGCTAAGGCGTGACGCGGCACACCCCCTCCGGTTCTTATGCGTGCACTCTTCTTGAACTTGTCATGACTTGTCACCACCCCAATGCTGGCAATCATGGTGCTTGGGCGTGAACTTTGATCTTCCTCCTCGTCTTCACTTTCAACCTCTTCCTTCAGCCGAAAGTCTTCTGTGTCATCTTCCGGAGGTGTCTTCTCCTTGTCGTCGCTTGAAGAGGCCATGGTGCTCCCCCAAGCTTAAGATCAACTCCTAACAGAAACAGCTCGAAACAAAACACGACGAGAAAACGATATACAGCCCTCGGGTACTCCGGGGGGTTATATAAGCGAAAATAATACATCGAAACAAAATCACAGGAGGAAACCAGGACGGAAATGAGTTCCGGTGTGCTCTCACACCAGGGCGGCGCGGCCAGGGGTGGGCCCACGCCCCTGTGTGTGAGGAGCACACGGACTCCTTTTCCTGCCCGTTTTTGTCTCATGATTTTTCATATTTAGTAAAAACAACAAAAATAATAAAGGAAGAGTTTTCCGTGAAACTTTTCTGACTATAACCGTTACCTATTCAAAAACGAACTCTGCAGGTACCTGCAATTTGTCTTGGATGAATTCTTCTGGAGAAACTATTTCAATTACATCAACATCTTCATTGTAAGAATCTCCAGTAATATAATGTTTGAGTCTTTGCCCATTCACCACTTGTGTAGAGTCATCTTTCAATGAAGCAATCTTAATAGCACCTGAGCGGTATACTTCCACAATAACATATGGTCCTTCCCACTTAGAGAGTAATTTTCCTGCAAAAAATCTGAGACGAGACCTATACAATAGAACTTTCTCACCAACATGAAACTCTCTCTTAAGAATTCTCTTATCATGCCATTGCTTGACTTTCTCTTTAAAAAGTCTAGCATTCTCATACGCTTCGTTTCTCCACTCATCTAGAGAACTTAAATCTAACAACATTTTCTTACCGGCTAGTTTAAAATCTCTATTAAGCTCTCTCACTGCCCAAAAAGCTTTGTGTTCTAATTCTAAGGGCAAGTGACATGCTTTTCCATAAACCATCTTATAAGGGGACATTCCCATGGGGTTCTTATAAGCAGTTCTATAAGCCCATAAAGCGTCGTTTAACTTACTAGCCCAATTTTTCCTAGATCTATTGACAGTCTTCTGTAAGATAGACTTGATTTCTCTATTAGAAAGCTCTACCTGCCCACTGGTTTGGGGATGATAAGCAGAAGCAATTTTGTGATTGATATCATATTTAGCAAGAGTTTTTCTAAAACTGCCATGAATAAAATGAGAACCTCCATCAGTCATAAGATATCTAGGCACACCAAACCTAGGAAAAATAACATCTTTAAGCATTTTTAACGAGGTCTCACCATCGGCACTCTTTGTAGGTATAGCTTCTACCCATTTAGTAACATAATCAACAGCAACAAGTATGTGGGTATAGCCTTTCGAAGGAGGAAAGGGACCCATAAAGTCAAATCCCCAACAATCAAATGGTTCAATAACAAGAGTGTAATTCATAGGCATTTCATTGCGTCTAGAAATATTACCAACTCTTTGACATTCATCACAAGATAAAACATACCTTCTAGCATCTTTAAAGAGGGTTGGCCAATAAAAACCCGGTTGTAGAACTTTTTGTGCGGTTCTATCTCCAGCATGATGCCCTCCATAAGCACTGCCATGGCATTTTCTCAATATTTCTTGTTGCTCATATTCTGGTACGCATCTTCGGATAATACCATCAACTCCTTCTTTATATAAGTGTGGGTCATCCCAAAAGTAATGCCTCAAATCATAGAAGAATTTTCTTCTTTGCTGAGCTGTAAAGGTTGGAGGCAAATACTTGGAAACAATAAAGTTAGCATAATCCGCATACCAAGGAAGGTCTCGTGAAGTTACGTTTATAGCAGCTAACTGTTCATTTAGAAAACTATCATTAACATGAATAGGATCAAAAGAAATGTTTTCCAATCTAGACAAGTTGTCAGCCATAGGATTTTTAGCACCTTTCCTATCTACGATATGCAAATCAAACTCTTGTAAAAGCAACACCCATCTAATAAGCCTAGGCTTAGCATCCTTCTTAGTCATAAGATATCTAATAGCAGCGTGATCAGTATGAATAGTAACTTTAGAATCAACAATGTAAGATCTAAACTTATCACATGCAAAAACAACAGCAAGAAACTCTTTTTCAGTAGTAGCATAATTCTTTTGAGCAGCATCAAGAGTCTTACTAGCATAATGAATAACATTCAACTTATTATCTACACGCTGTCCAAGAACAGCACCAACAGCAAAGTCACTAGCATCACACATAATTTCAAAAGGTAAGTTCCAATCAGGTGGTTGAACAATAGGAGCAGTAGTTAAAGCCTTCTTAAGAGTTTCAAAAGCTTCCTTACAATCATCATCAAAGAAAAATGGTATATCTTTTTGAAGAAGATTAGTAAGAGGCTTTGAAATCTTAGAGAAATCTTTAATAAACCTCCTATAGAAACCAGCATGACCAAGGATACTACAAATACCTTTAACATCTCTGGGACAGGGCATTTTCTCAATTGCCTCCACTTTTGCTCTGTCAACTTCAATACCTCTTTCAGAAATTTTATGTCCAAGGACAATTCCTTCATTTACCATAAAGTGGCATTTCTCCCAGTTAAGAACAAGGTTAGTTTCTTCGCATCTCTGCAAAACTTTATCAAGGTTGTGCAAACAATTATCAAAAGAAGTTCCATAGACGGAGAAGTCGTCCATGAAAACCTCCACAATTTCTTCACAAAAGCCATGAAAAATAGCAGACATGCATCTTTGAAAAGTAGCAGGAGCATTGCATAAACCAAACGGCATACGTCTATAAGCATAAGTTCCATAAGGACAAGTAAAAGTGGTTTTCTCTTGGTCTTCCTTTTTAACAGCAATTTGAGAAAAACCAGAATAACCATCAAGGAAACAAAAATGAGTCTTCTTAGATAACCTTTCTAACATCTGATCTATAAACGGTAAAGGATAATGATCTTTCTTAGTAACTTTGTTTACCTTCCTATAATCAATGCACATCCTATAACCAACTACTACCCTTTGAGGAATAAGCTCGTTATTCTCATTAGGCACAACAGTCATACCTCCTTTCTTAGGGACACAATGAAAAGGACTAACCCATCTACTATCAGCAATAGGATAAATAATACCAGCATCAAGGAGCTTTAATACCTCATTTCTTACCACATCCTTCATCTTGGGAATTAAGCGGCATTGATGCTCCACGACTGGCTTCGCGTCTTTCTCCATATTAATGGCATGCTGACATAAAGTGGGGCTAATTCCTTTTAAATCATCAAGAGTATATCCCATAGCTCCTCGGTGTTTCCTCAATATCTCCAATAACCTTTCTTCTTCCTTTCCTGAAAGCTTAGAACTAATAATAACAGGATATATTTTTTTATCATCTATATAAGCATATTTAAGATCATCGGGTAAAGGTTTTAATTCAAAAACAGGATCTTCCTTAGGTGGCAAAGTGGTACCAAGATCCTCCACAGGTAAATTGTGCTTGATCAACGGTGGTTGACAAAGAAGAATATCGTCAATCTCTTCTCTTTCCTTACTGAAAACATCACTTTCGTGATCTTCCATGAATTGCTGCAAAGCATTATTAGGAGCAAGAGCAATAGAAGCAAGCTGTTCAACTCAAAAAAATTCATTAGGCGTGTCATTTTCATAAGAAGTCTTAGCAAACTTGGAAAAATTAAACTCATAAAACTCTCCATTAAACTTAGTAAAAAAATTCTCCTTCTTACAATCTATCATGGCGCCACAAGTGTTCAAAAAGGGTCTACCAAAAATAATAGGACAAGTTTTACTAGCCTCTTTACCAAGTACTAGAAAATCAGTAGGGTATTTAGTCTTACCGCAAAGAACTTCCACATCTCGAACAATTCCAAGAGGCCAAACAGTCTCTCTGTTAGCAAGCTGAACGACCACATCAATATCTTCAAGTTCACAAGCGCCAATCTCATGCATAATTTCTTTGTAAAGCTCTAAAGGAATAGCACTTGCACTAGCACCAATATCACATAAACCATAGTAGCAGTGATCTCCAATCCTGACAGAAATAACAGGAACACTTGTTTTCCTATGCCTTTTAGGATGAGAGATAATGTTAGAAGCATCTTCACAAAAAAGAATATATTCATCCCCTTCATCTTTAGTAACAAGATCCTTCAATATAGCTACAGGAGACTTAATAGTAATTTGCTCATCAGGTTCTGCAGCTTTCTTAGTACTTTTATTAGACACACTTACCAAAGTAGAATACTTTTTTACCTTAGCAGGGAAAGGTGTCTTCTCAAAATAAAGTTTAGGCACAATGCTATCAATAGTACAAACTTCAGTAGCTGCAGCAGGTATATGACTAATAGAATCTTTATAAGGCGCATGATATTTGTTCCAATCTTTCTTTGGAACATCAAGATAAGAGGCAAAGGCCTTAAGACAATTAGCAAGTATTTGTGAATCAAGACCATAAGCCGTGCTAACACTATGAAAGTCATCGGTTCCCATAAAAGCTTTAATGCATTCATAATCATAGTTTATACCTGACTTCCTACCTTTGTCGTTTTCCCATCCTTCAGCATTCTCTTGTATACGGTCAAGAAGTTTCCACTTAGCATCTTCTTTCATGTGAGTAAATGATCCAAAGCAAGAAGCATCCAAATAATCCTTATCAGAAAGAGTAAGCCGCGCATAAAAATTATCAATAACAATATTATTGGGGAGCTCATGAATGGGGCATTTGAGCATTAGTAACTTTAATCTCCCCCACGCTTGGGCAATACTCTCTCCATCATGAGGCCAAAAATTATATATCCGATTACGATCTTTATGGATTTCACTTAGAGGATAAAACTTGGAATAAAAGAGAGGAACGATGTCCTCCCATGCCATAGAGGGACCATCTTGGAGCAGTCGATACCACTCCTCAGCTCTGCCTTTCAATGATAAAGAGAATAGCTTCTTCTTGACCTGGCTTGGTGAAATACCTGCACACCTGAACAACTCGCATAATTCATGTATAATTAATAAGTGATCACCCGGATGGACAGTTCCATCTCCTGAATAGCTGTTATCAATAATACGTCCAACAATTTTCATAGGTATTTTAAAAGGATCAACTTTAGCAGGTGGTGGTGGCGGTGGTTCATCCACATGTGCAGCAGTGGTAGAAGTGTTCCCAAATAGGAAACCAAATGGAGAATTCTCCATAGCAGAGTAAAATAAAAATAAAAGACAAAAATAAAACAATACTCACAGTGACGGTTACCTTTACCAATTCCACTCTTCAATAGCGCTACACTCCCCGGCAACGGCGCCAGAAAATAGTCTTGATAACCCACAAGTATAGGGGGTGTATCGTAGTACTTTCGATAAATAAGAGTGTCAAACCCAACGAGGAGCAGAAGGTGTTGACAAGTGGTTTTGATCAAGGATTCGCGGGAAATACTAGCAAATGGGTTTTCTGGGGTATTTGGTAATGCAAATAAATAAAGTGCGAGTAAATAAAAGACAGTGGTAATAAATGTAGCAAGTGGCCCAATCCTTTCTTCAGCAAAGGACAAGCCGGTTGTGTATCTTATAATAACCAAACGTTCTCGAGGACACACGGGAGTTTCTGTCAAGAGCTTTCGCTTCATATCGCTAAATAGTCTTTATTGGTTTGATAGGTGTTATGGGGGTGAACCTATGCTAGCGCACTACCCTTACTAGGATAAATACACACTTGTGATTATACCCCCCCTGCAAGCATCCGCAAATAGAAGAAAGTAATTAAGATGAATCTAACCACAGCCTTAAACTCTAAGATCCTACGCTCCCTGGTGCAATGGTTTTCCAACGGAGGTTTAGGTTTCTGTCACTCCAGTAACCCCACGATTGGTAGCCAAATACACAATGCATCTCACTAGGCCCAAAAATGGTGAAGTATCATGTAGTCGACGTTCACATGACACCACTAGTGAAATAGCACCACACCAATATCAAACCATTAAATATTTCTCAACAATAATTCACTACTAACATCTTGACTTCTCCCATGTCCTCAGGAACTAAATGAACTACTCACAAGACATCATATGGATCATGATCAGAGGTGAAAATAATGGTAAATAACAATCTGAACATAAACCTTAATTCAACGGTTCCACTCAATAGCATCAACTACAAGAGTAATCAACACCGGGAAAGTTTCCCCTAAGAATATAACAAGATCCAACTCAAGATGTTACAGCGGGATGGCGTGGTGACGGTGGAGATGAAGGTGCTGGTGATGGAGATGATGATGATGATCCCGATGAAGTCCAGTGCGATGGTGATGACAATGGCGACGATCTCCCCTCTCCGGGAAGGAATTTCCCCGGCAGATTTCTGCCTACCGGAGAGCTTTTCTCTCTCTGGTGTTTTCCGCCCCGCAGAGGAGGCGGTGTCTATCTCTGAGCCCTCCCCCCCCCTTGACTTAGGTTTTCGTGGACGATGAAGTACCCGAAGGGGCTAGACCAGAAGTCGGCCAGGGTGGCCTCACACAGGGCCGGCGCTGCTAGGGGCCAGGCCGTGCCCCTTGTGCGTGAGGTGGCACCCTGGCTCCTCTCTCCTTCTCCTTCTGGCTTCCGGATGAAGGGTTTCGCAGCATAGTAAATCAAAAAATTTCCTACGAAGCGAACAAGAAAGCCAAGATCTAATCTAGGAGATGTAATCAACGAGAGAGGTAGATGAGATCTTCATACCCTTGAAGATATCGCACAGCGGAAACGTTCAACAGAACGTGGTTGACGTAGTCGTACTCGCCGTCTCCTCCTCGCGATCCGATCCGATCCTACGCCGCAAATGGCGGCGCCTCTGAGAGTTGCACACGTACAACGCACCAACGACTCCGCCTTCCCGGTCCAGCGAGATATGGTGGAGTGGTAGATGGGATCGACAACACGACGGCGTGGTGTCTATGGTGGAGAGTTTTCGCCGACAGGGCTTCGCCTATTTGCGTGGTGGAGAAAGAACGGAAAAAGAGGCTTCAGAAAGCGTGCAGCGGCTTCGCAGAGAACTAGATCTCACAAAACCGGCGGCGCCCTGTGCCTTTTTATAGGCGGCCGATGCAAGACTCAACGACCGGTTCCTTCCCAGGCACGTAAGCACTCCGGATCGATCTCGATCAGAAACCCAGCCGTGCACGTTGATCGTATCAAAGAAAAAGATCGATCGCATCGATCTCTGGCTGCCCGGCCAGGCTCCAGGCCGCAGTGCACCAGCCGGCCCATGAAGCAAAGGCCCAGCCGGGCCATACAGGCCACAGCGAGCCAGCGAGAGCGAGCACAGGGCGCGCCTGGCCGCCTCGTCGAGCGAGCGAGCCAGGGCGAGCGCCTGGCCGCCTCGTCGAGCGCGCCAGCGACGCCCCTGGCCGCCGCACTCCCTTTTTTTTCTTTCTTTCTTTATTTATTTCTGCAAAATAAATATTGATTAATATTTATTAATTCATGCAATCAATAAATATTGTATTTCCACCCGGAACAATTCCGTAACTCTTCGAAACACTTTCATACATAAATCCCGAAACTACCCTAGCATTGATTTGCGTTAAGTGTGTGACCCTACGGGTTCGTGAATGCGCGGACATGATCTTCGTCAATAATCAACAGCGGGATCTGGAAATCCATATTGACTCCCACGCACTCAGCGATGATCATATCGGATGAACCACGATGTCAGGATTCAAGCAATCCCGTATTTGTATTCCCTTCGTCTCGCGATATTTTACTCGCCCGAGATTCGATCGTCGGTATCGGCATACCTAGTTCAATCTCGTTCACAGCAAGTACTTTACTCGTTCCGTAATCCGATATCACTTTGTGATTAACTCCTTAACCACATGCTTGCAAGCAGTGTTGATATCGATTACCGAGTGGGCCCGAAGTATATCTCTCCGACTTGGGAGGGACAAATTCCATCTTGATACATACAACCCAACAAGTACTTTCCGATCACCTGAGAGACACCTTTATTATCACCCTCACATAGGATGACGTTTGATGACTTCAAAGCTTTCTTCCGATACTAGGGAGTTGTATTATCTCATGGTCTAAGGAATACAATACTTGACATAGGAAAAGCTTCGCAAAGATGAACACGATGACACGATCTAATTGCTCTGCTTTATTTGGGTCTGTCCATCACACCATTCTCCTAATGATATGATCTCATTATTAATTGACAACTCATGTCTATGGTTAGGAAACCTTAACCATCATTAATCAATGAGCTAGTCCATAGAGGCGTACTAGGGACACGGTGTTGTTCATAAACCACACAAGTATTAAAGTTTCCGCTTAATACAATTCTAGCATGGAATATAAACATTATCATGAACAAGAATTATAATAATAACATCTTTATTATTGCCTCTAGGGCAGAATTCCAACAGTCTCCCACTTGCACTAGAGTCAATAATCTAGTTTACATCTGGCAACAATCTAACACCCATGGCATTAAGGTGCTGATCATGTTTTGCTCGTGGAAGAGGTTTAGTGAACGGATCTGCGACATTCAGAACCGTATGTACTTTGCTAATCTTCAGATCTCCATCTGCTATATAATCTTGAATTATATGGAATCGGCGGTTGATGTGCTTGGTCTTTGGATGATATCTTGGTTCCTTAGCCAGTGCTATGGCGCCAGTGTTGTCACACAATATCTCCAGTGGATCCAAGGCATTTGGAACCACACCAAGCTCAGTGATGAAGTTTCTGATCCAAACTCCTTCACTTGATGCTTCCGAAGCAGCCATGTATTCCGCTTCTGTTGTAGATCCCGCGATCACGCTTTGCTTGCAGCTTCTCCAGCTCACAGCTCCACCATTCAAAATATAAACGTATCCTGTCTGAGATTTAGAATCATCCGGGTCGGTGTCGAAGCTAGCGTCGACGTAACCTTTTACGACGAGCTCCTCATCACCTCCATAGACCAAGAACATTTCTTTAGTCCTATTTAAATACTTTAGGATGTTCTTTACGGCTGTCCAGTGTTCCACTCCTGGATCACTTTGATATCTGCTCGTCAAACTAAGAGCATTGGACACATCCGGTCTAGTACACAGCATGGCATACATGATAGAACCTATGGCCGAGGCATATGGCACTTTGCTCATAGTATCTCTATCTTTTACCATAGCTGGACACTGAGCCTTGCTCAATATCTTACCTGACAACATGGGCAATGAACCTTTCTTTGCTTTATCCATTCTGAACCTCTTCAGAACTTTGTCCAGGTATGTACTTTGGCTTAAAGCTATTAGGCGTCTTTCTCTATCTCTATAGATTTTGATGCCTAATATATAAGCAGCTTCCCCTAGGTCTTTCATTGAAAAACATTTATTCAAATAACTCTTCACATCGTTAAGCATACCGATGTCATTTCCAATAATCAATATGTCATCCACATATAGTACTAAAAATGTCACCGAGCTCCCACTCACTTTCGTGTAGATACAAGCTTCGTAGCAATTTGGAACAAATCCAAAACTCTTGATCACTTGATCAAAACGAAGGTTCCAACTCCGAGATGCTTGCTTCAGTCCATAAATGGAACGCTGAAGTTTGCACACCTTATTAGCATCCTTAGGATCGACAAAACCTTCGGGCTGCATTATATACAACTCTTCATCAATGTTGCCATTGAGGAACGCAGTCTTGACATCCATCTGCCATATTTCGTAATCATGAAACGCAGCAATTGCTAATAAAATCCGAATGGACTTAAACATCGCTACGGGAGAGAAAGTCTCATCGTAGTCAACACCTTGAACTTGCCGAAAACCTTTTGCGACAAGCCGAGCTTTATAGACAGTAACATTACCATCAGCGTCCGTTTTCTTCTTGAAAATCCATTTGCACTCAACGGCCTTACGGTCGCTAGGAGGGTCCACCAAAGTCCACACTTGGTTTTCGCTCATGGATCCCAATTCGGATTTCATGGCCTCTAGCCATTTCTCAGAGTCTGGGCTCATCATCGCTTCCTCATAGTTCGCAGGTTCACTGCTGTCTAACAACAAGACGGTTAAGACAGGGTTGCCGTACCATTCAGGAGTGCCACGTGACCTTGTCGACCTGCGAAGTTTAGTAGTAGCATCGTTCGAAGTTTCATGATCTTTATCATTAGCTTCCTCTCTTGTTGGTGCAGACGGCACCGGAACAACTTCAGGTGCTGCGCTACTCTCCAACTCGAGAGAAGGTTCAATAACCTCGTCTAGCTCTACCTTCCTCCCACTCACTTCTTTCGAGAGAAACTCCTTCTCAAGAAAGGATCCGTTCTTTGCAACAAACACTTTGCCTTCGGATCTGTGGTAGAAGGTATACCCAATCGTTTCCTTAGGGTATCCTATGAAGACGCTTTTCTCCGCTTTGGGTTTGAGCTTGTCCGGCATCAACTTCTTGACGTAAGCTTCGCATCCCCAAACTTTAAGAAATGACAGCTTAGGTTTAGCACCAAACCATAGTTCATACGGTGTCGTCTCAACGGATTTAGATGGTGCCCTATTTAAAGTGAATGCAGCGGTTTCTAATGCATAACCCCAAAATGATAACGGCAAATCTGTAAGAGACATCATTGATCGCACCATATCTAATAGAGTTCGATTCCGGCGTTCAGACACACCATTGCGCTGTGGTGTTCCGGGTGGCGTGAGTTGCGAAACGATTCCGCTTGCTTTAAGATGCGTGAGAAAATCATAACTCAGATACTCACCTCCACGATCGGATCGCAGAAATTTAATTTTCCTGTTACGATGATTTTCCACTTCGTTCTGAAATTCTTTGAACTTTTCAAACGTTTCAGATTTATGTTTCATTAAATAGATATACCCATATCTACTTAAGTCATCAGTAAAAGTGAGAAAATAGCGATATCCACCGCGCGTCGAAACACTCATTGGTCCGCACACATCGGTATGTATGATTTCCAATAAGTCCGTTGCTCGCTCCATTATTCCGGAGAACGGGGTTTTGATCATCTTGCCCATGAGGCACGGTTCGCACGTGTCAAATGATTCAAAATCAAGAGACTCCAAAAGTCCATCAGAATGGAGTTTCTTCATGCGTTTTACACCAATATGACCTAGACGGCAGTGCCACAAATAAGTTGGATTATCACTATCTACTTTGCATCTTTTAGCCTCAATGTTATGGATGTGTGTTTCATTGCTTTCGAGATTCAGAAGAAATAAACCATTCACAGTAGGTGCATGACCATAAAAGATGTTATTCATATAAATAGAACAACCATTATTCTCAGATTTAAATGAATAACCGTCTTGCAATAAACACGATCCAGATATAATGTTCATGCTCAACGCAGGCACATAATAACACTTATTAAGGTTTAAAACTAATCCCGAAGGTAAAACTAAGGAGAGCGTGCCGACGGCCATCACATCAACTTTTGATCCATTGCCAACGCGCATCGTCACCTCATCCCTTGCTAGCCGCCGTCTATTCCGTAGCTCCTGTTTCGAGTTACAAATATTAGCAACTGAACCAGTATCATATACCCAGGCACTACAACGAGCGCTAGTAAGGTAAACATCAATAACATGTATATCAAATATACCTTTAATGGTGCCAGCCTTCTTGTCCGCTAAGTACTTCGGACAGTTGCGCTTCCAGTGACCTTTGACCTTGCAATAGAAGCACTCAGTGTCCGGCTTAGGTCCAGACTTGAGCTTCTTCTCAACAGGGGCAACGCGCTTGCCGCTGCCTTTCTTGAAGGATCCCTTTGCACCCTTAGCTTTCTTAAAGCTAGTGGTCTTGTTGACCATCAACACATGATTGTCTTTCTTGATATCCACCTCCGCAGCTTTCAGCTTTGCGAAGAGCTCAATGATCGTATCAGTGGAACCAATTTGATTATGAGTAACTACAAAACCTTTGTAGCTAGGAGGGAGTGATTGCAGAACTCTGTCAATCTTGAGCTCCTCTGGAATCTTGCAGTCCAGTTGCTCAAGGCGTTGAGTGTAGCCCGACATCTTAATGGCGTGCTCACTAACAGAACTCCCTTCCTCCATCTTGCAGTTAAAGAACTTCTCAGAGATCTCATATCTCTCAGAACGGGCTTGAGTCTGAAACATGGTTTTCAGTTCCTCAAGTATCTCATAAGGCCCGCGGTACTTCTCAAAACGATTTTGAAGTTCCGGTTCCATAGAAAACAGCATGGTACTCATAATCGCATCACAATCATCTCTGCGAGCATTGAAGTCAGCAAGTTCTTCAGTTTTCGCAGTTGCAGCAGGGGTGTCACCTAGCGCTTTGTCAAGTACATAGGCTTTTTGTCCGCCAGCAAGAATGATTCTCAGATTGCGGAACCAGTTGGTGAAGTTAGACCCATTGTTCTTAAGCTTTTCTTTCTCAGCAAAAACGTTGAAGTTGAAGTTGGACTTAGCCATTTGATCTACAAAATTTGCAAGTACAATTTAGACTATGTTCATGATAACTAGTTCAACTTAATCAAAATACTAGATGAACTCCCACTAAATTCAACATCCCTCAAGTTGTTTAGTGAACACGATCCAAATTCACCACACCTAATCTGATCTTCACGAGAAGAGATGTGGTTTCAATGGTGGACAACTAAGTGTCGATCATATCATTCATATGACTCATGTTTAACCTTTCGGTTCGTGTGTTCCGAGGCCATGTCTGTACATGCTAGGCTCGTCAAGTTAAACCCAAGTATTTCCGCGTGTGCAAAACTGGCTTGCACCCGTTGTATGTGAACGTAGAGTTTATAGCACCCGATCATCACGAGGTACTTGAAAACGACGAACTTTCGCAACGGCGCATACGAGGGGAGAACACAATTTTATCTTGATCTTTAAGTGAGGAATCATCTTATAATACTATCGTCGCGATCTAAGCATAATAAGATACATAAAAAGATAAACATCACATGCATATAATTTTATGTGACATGGTATAGCCAATCTCCGCGCCATGATCTCCATCTTGTGCGCGCCGGCATGATCTCCATCACTCCACCATGATTGCCTCCACCACGAATAGCAACTACAACTATTGCTAACTACTTAGCGATAAAGTAAAGCTATTACATGGCGTATAAGAAGTTGACACGCAGGTCATACACAATTATAAAGACAACCATATGGCTCCTGCCGGTTGTGAACTCATCGACATGCAAGTCGTGAAAGATTACAAAACATGATCATCGCATACATCTCAATTCATACACATCATGTCTTGGGCCATACCATATCACAAAACACTCCCTGCAAAAACAAGTTAGACGTCTCTACTTTGTTGTTGCATGTTTTACGTGGCTTATGGGAGTAACAAGCTAAGAACGATTCTTACCTACGAAAAGCCACAACGGTGATATTATGGTTGCTAACATCCGATGTAAGTCCCATGACTACTATAGTGAGAGAAACTGGCATCCACCAGCCGCATGTGTGGAACAAGCCACACGTCAAGTGCGGAGCCGGTCTCGCGAACGCGGTCGCGTAAAGTTGGCCTGGACCGCTTCGATCTCACTATACCGCGTCATAAGAAATACACAACAAGAGGTTTGCAACAAAAAACATCAACGCCCGCAACAAGCATGTTGCGTTCTACTCATGAAACACATCTACGCAAAGACCTAGCTCTGATACCACTGAAGGGTTTCGCAGCATAGTAAATCAAAAAAATTCCTACGAAGCGAACAAGAAAGCCAAGATCTAATCTAGGAGATGTAATCAACGAGAGAGGTAGATGAGATCTTCATACCCTTGAAGATATCGCACAGCGGAAACGTTCAACAGAACGTGGTTGACGTAGTCGTACTCGCCGTCTCCTCCTCGCGATCCGATCCTATGCCGCAAGTGGCGGCGCCTCCGAGAGTTGCACACATACAGCGCACCAACGACTCCGCCTTCCCGGTCCAGCGAGATATGGTGGAGTGGTAGATGGGATCGAGAACACGACGGCGTGGTGTCTATGGTGGAGAGTTTTCGCCGACAGGGCTTCGCCTATTTGCGTGGTGGAGAAAGAACGGAAAAAGAGGCTTCAGAAAGCGGGCAGCGGCTTCGCAGAGAACTAGATCTCACAAAACCGGCGGTGCCCTGTGCCTTTTTATAGGCGGCCGATGCAAGACTCAACGACCGGTTCCTTCCCAGGCACGTAAGCACTCCGGATCGATCTCGATCAGAAACCCAGCCGTGCAAGTTGATCGTATCAAAGAAAAAGATCGATCGCATCGATCTCTGGCTGCCCGGCCAGGCTCCAGGCCGCAGTGCACCAGCCGGCCCATGAAGCAAAGGCCCAGCCGGGCCATACAGGCCACAGCGAGCCAGCGAGAGCGAGCACAGGGCGCGCCTGGCCGCCTCGTCGAGCGAGCGAGCCAGGGCGAGCGCCTGGCCGCCTCGTCGAGCGCGCCAGCGACGCCCCTGGCCGCCGCACTCCCTTTTTTTCTTTCTTTATTTATTTCTGCTAAATAAATATTGATTAATATTTATTAATTCATGCAATCAATAAATATTGTATTTCCACCCGGAACAATTCCGTAACTCTTCGAAACACTTTCATACATAAATCCCGAAACTACCCTAGCATTGATTTGCGTTAAGTGTGTGACCCTACGGGTTCGTGAATGCGCGGACATGATCTTCATCAATAATCAACAGCGGGATCTGGAAATCCATATTGACTCCCACGCACTCAGCGATGATCATATCGGATGAACCACGATGTCAGGATTCAAGCAATCCCGTATTTGTATTCCCTTCGTCTCGCGATATTTTACTCGCCCGAGATTCGATCGTCGGTATCGGCATACCTAGTTCAATCTCGTTCACAGCAAGTACTTTACTCGTTCCGTAATCCGATATCACTTTGTGATTAACTCCTTAACCACATGCTTGCAAGCAGTGTTGATATCGATTACCGAGTGGGCCCGAAGTATATCTCTCCGACTTGGGAGGGACAAATTCCATCTTGATACATACAACCCAACAAGTACTTTCCGATCACCTGAGAGACACCTTTATTATCACCCTCACATAGGATGACGTTTGATGACTTCAAAGCTTTCTTCCGATACTAGGGAGTTGTATTATCTCATGGTCTAAGGAATACAATACTTGACATAGGAAAAGCTTCGCAAAGATGAACACGATGACACGATCTAATTGCTCTGCTTTATTTGGGTCTGTCCATCACACCATTCTCCTAATGATATGATCTCATTATTAATTGACAACTCATGTCTATGGTTAGGAAATCTTAACCATCATTAATCAATGAGCTAGTCCATAGAGGCGTACTAGGGACACGGTGTTGTTCATAAACCACACAAGTATTAAAGTTTCTGCTTAATACAATTCTAGCATGGAATATAAACATTATCATGAACAAGAATTATAATAATAACATCTTTATTATTGCCTCTAGGGCATAATTCCAACACCGGAGTCTTTTGGTAAAATATAATTTTCTGGTGTTTTTCTGGAATTTTCCTGATCTTCCAAAATATGGTGTCTTGACGGTCCTTTTCCAGCAGAATCCTGACTCCGGCAGCAAATCCTCCAATGATCATCAAACATGTAAAAATAGAGGAAACAACATAAGTATCATCTCTAAATATGAAATATATCAATGAATAACAATAAATTATGATACAAAATAGTGATGCAAAATGAACGTATCAACGGCCGACCACTTTTGGCAATCGGTGTTGATGCCCGACCAACGTGACCGAAGAGAACGCATGGTTCGCTCGCTCCCACTTGTGTTGTTGGCGTCGAAGTACTCCTTCATCCTCATCCAATAGGTTTCTCCTTTTTGATCGGTACCGGTTGTTGGATCCATTCCAATTGTCAATCATGTCTTGCAAAGAAACTTGTCCTCCACTATGGTGTAGTTCGCCGTCCGACCGAAAGGGTGCGATTCAATCAACCCTTCTCCTTCCTCATCGATATCCTCATATTCCTCATATGCCTCAATGGTGATATCATCATGTATAAACGAAGATCCAACATTCATTGTCTCCATGAAAGTCTCATCATCGACTCTACATTGCAATAAAATTCGTGATTCTCCGGCTATGTATGCATCAAAACTAAAATTTAGATAAAAAGAAGTGTTTTTACCTCTCCGGTTGACGAGGGTTAACTCGACAAATGTCCTAGATGAATGATTTAGGATTGGGGAGATAGGGAGTCGGATGAAGTCGAAGGTAAAGTTAGTCGAAAGAGGTGTATGTCAAAAGTAAACTTGGGTGTTGAACCTGGCTTGATTTTTTCTCTCTCGCCTACACCGTCCCCTCCTGGCCCCTATATATAGGTGGCCAGGTCTCGAGGATCGGGTAGGGTTCGATACAGATTACAATATCGACATACGGTAAGAACTCGTATCTCGACTATCACTATAATTGGGCCTAGCTTAACGGGCCTCAGGGGTACTCAACTAGCGAGCTCTATTAGCTATACCCTTGTCAGTAGCCCCTGAGATTCTACCAGAATTGCAGATTTGGGTTGAATCTCTAATCTTTAAATCTTTGACTTGATCAATTCTTTGACTTCTTCATATCTTCAAATCTTTGACTTGGTCTTTTGACTTATTTTCATGATAATATTTCGCAAGGGGTTTTGATGAACAAGCCTGACAACTCTGACGGATCAAGAGGTCAGTTAACTGCTGGAACAGATACTTGCCACCTACTTCAAATTCAATCCCCTTGGACTTGAATTCGGGATACCGGTCAAACCCACTCTTTTGCCGCATTTAGGACTTACAAAGAATGAATCCCAGTGATTCTCAGCGTACACAGTGCATCCACCAGGATTTTCTTCACGTCGTAGACACGGATACATACCAGTAGAGCACATCCATGTGCGTATACCAGGCCACACAGGACGGATCCTGGGGTCTTACCTTTGTGATAAATCACGACATTCGAGTTTCATTGCGATAACGTAACTCGAGAATCGCATATCGCAGTCTCATTTGACTGATGGAATATCAAAGAATTTCGAATTATATTAACTTCTCCCAAGTAACTCCCGATGGGAGTAGTCGCTCTATATTTTGTCGACTATGTAGTCGAAGTTTCATGGTTGTCGAAATGTTGAGCGGCTCGTACCATATCGATCGTAGCTTTCTTCATCTTTATTGCTGATTCTTTTATTTTCTATCGGGTGCGCGCTCAGCGCTCCCGATGGGAGTAGCCCCCAAGGCTATGGTTGGATACTTGTAGTCAATCATAGGCTCAAATTGACTTCTTCTATTCCTTCTTCTTCTTCCTGTTGTAAGCCCCCGAGCCCAAGGCGAGGTTTCTCGTACTTTCTATGATACATTCTTTTTTACTTTGTTATTATCATCTGCTATGAGCAGAATTTAACTCCTTTGTAACTATTTTATGGGCCTTGTTTTCGCGGAGGCCCGTTAATATGTGCTTATAAATAAAGCACCTTTGGTGAGGGTAAAAACCCTAAACAGATTCCTCCTCCGCCGCATCTTCTTCTTTCTCATCTAGGGTTTCTTTTCTCCCCACTTTTCTACATGGCTGATGTAGATGGATCCCGTCTGAACCTTGGCTCCCCGACGGCGCCGTGGGGTCGTGGCCGCCCTCGTGGCAGCAAGAATAAGACAGCTCCAGCTGCTGTAGGATCCTCGTCGTCCGCTCCAGTGAAGCGGCGTCCCGGCCGTCCGGCCGGTAGTAAGAATAAACCAAAGGTGCCTGGCGCCGCCCCAGGTCCAAGCGTACCTCCTGGTAACACTTCTTCTTCTCAACCGAGGATATACTCGTTTTTCTGCATCGTCGGCGCGCAGTGCAGTGAGATTCAACGGCTGCCGCTAAAGTTCACCCAATTCATGGATGGGCGTGAGTTGCGTGAAGCAATTCTGCATGAACATTCTGGGGGAGGTACTCCCTACGAGGTGGAAGTCTGGTACGACAGCGCTGGCAAACAGTACTTCAAGGGCGGCTGGTCACAGTTTGTGGATGATCACGACATCCAGCGAGGTTTCTTCATGACCTCTGACTTCCATGTTGGCACGTCCAAGTTTGACGTGAGGATATACGACGTTACTCAATGCCAGAAGGAGTACGAGGCTGAAGTACACTTCCATTAGATTCTTTTTTATGTAATCTCCTTTTCGAGTTGCCTCGCTGCCGTGCTATCTGTAATAAATAATCGTATTTGGCTTTGATGCTTTTAATAGACCATGGGAACAAATCGTTGTTCCGAGGCATGCTTTATATATTATCGAGTTCTTTTGAACCAATTATATTGCTTGAAGAATATCAGGTTGTTGCACAACCTAGTAGTATAAAAGATCTCCATATTGTGATAAACTTTCTTTCGTACGACCCGAGGGTTGAAGCCCCCGAGTGGAGAACTTAGGATCGGGGAGATAGGGCGTCGGATGAACTCGAAGGTAAAGTTAGTCGAAATAGGTGTATATCGAAAGTAAACTTGGGTGTTGAACCTGGCTTGCTTTTTTCTCTCTCGCCTACACCGTCCCCTCCTGGCCCCTATATATAGGTGGCCAGGTCTCGAGGATCGGGTAGGGTTCGATACAGATTACAATATCGACATACGGTAAGAACTCGTATCTCGACTATCACTACAATTGGGCTTAGCTTAACGGGCCTCAGGGGTACTCAACTAGCGAGCTCTATTAGCTATACCCTTGTCACCGGTACTTCATCGAACACCATATGTGCGCCGGATGGGTCGGCGGACGGAGGCGCCGGCGGCGGATGGTTCATTGGTGGAGGCGGCTGCGGAGGCTGCGCGCGGCGGGTCACACTTGCCTTCACTTTTTTCGGCGGCGGGTTACCAGCGCCCGCAGCTGTGGGCGGGCGTTTGGACGCCGACACCTTCCTCCTCGGCAGCGCCCGCGCCTTGCCGGGGGCCAGCGCGGCGGGCACCTACGCGGCGGCGGCGCTTGTGTGCAGCGTCGGACGCGGGGGGACAAAGAGAGCTCGCGCCGCGGTGGTTGGGTTGCCGGCGTCGCTAGGGTTTGCCGCATGGGGCGGCGGCGCGACAGAGGAGGAGGCGGCGATGGCGGCGGAAGGTGGAATGGAGTAGGGAGGGGTCGGTGGGGTGCCAGAGGGCGCGTCCATCGCCGGGATTGCGCCGACGGCCGCGCGGAGGCGAGGATTGGGCGGTGGGACGGCGAGGCGCGGGGGGAAGTTTCAATGCGGGGCTTTTTCGCGCCTGCCTCGACCGATACCGCGCGCTGAAGCCGAAGCCCAAATTTTAGTGCCTAGGATAGGGCAAACCGGTCCACGCCCAAAAAAAATTGCATCACCGCGCCGTATGCAGCGCCTACTGGAGGAACGTTTTCGCGATCCGACACTGCATATCGGCGGTTTATATAGCGCGTGGTTTATATAGCGCGCCTGTTGGAGATGCTCTTAGTGCATATCCCATCTCTTTCTACAAAGAGAGAACACTCGGAAGTCAGGACACGGGGCCTGATGTGATCTTGCCAGTTGCCTGCTCCGCGACATGATTGTCCAACACTTCATTCACCCAATCCCCCTTCTTCCACCCAATACACCTCCAACCCTCCTCATCAATCAACATTGGGTGTCTGCAGCACGGGGGTTTGATTCGTTTGCAATTTCAACAGAACTAAAACTGAGAGAATAAATTCGTAATGTTAATTACTCATCAGGATCAGATTCCTAGAGTTCAGCTCTGCGCTAGCGATCAAGTCTCACACGCACGTCAGCTTGTATGTGCTATTGCCCTCGGCCGGACACAAACAAAAATCAATCGGGGCATTATGTGAGCTAGCTTAACCAGAAAAGAACCGATCAGCACGTGCGTCGCAGCGAGAGTTCTTGGCGTCAGTATTTCTTGGGGACATTCAGGCGAGGGCGAGGAAGAGAGAACATATGGGTATGGATACGGCCGGCGCCCTCGAGCATCTACCAAGAAAACGCGAGGGGGAGGAGTGTCGCGATTCCCCTTTGATCCGACGTGTTTCGTGGGGATTCCAGGGGGCTAATCCTACCTAAAACCGGCCTGCAAAACAGTCCGCCGTTGGGCTGGGATTATACCCTACAAACCCCATTAAAACTCCTGCGCAAAACAAAGGCCTGAAGAGAGAAAACCCTACCTACGCCGCCGCCGCTTTGCTCCTAGGACGGAATCGAGAACCCAGACGGCGACCATGGCGGATGCAGCGGGTGCAGCCGTACCGGCGCCTCTCCTCAGTGGCCTCCCGGATGAGATTGTGGTATGGGAGATCCTCGTGCGCCTGCCTCCCCAAGACCTCCTCCGCTGTCGCGCCGTCTGCCGTGCCTGGCACTGCGCCACCTCCACCCGCGAATTCCTCCATGCCCACCACCGCTGCCAGCCCTCCCTTCCTATCATCTGCGGCTGGGAATACGGCGGCACTCGCCACGAAAGCATCGCCGTCTTCGATTACCGGGCCGCCGATGCCCACCTCCAACGCGTTGCCCGGCTTGAATATGGCTTCCATCTGGAGGCCTCCTGCGATGGCCTCCTCATCCTCTACAACTACAATTGCACGGCTGGATTCAGCTACTCCGTCTGTAATCTGGCCACACGTCAGCATGCTCCCCTCCCGCAATTATCGGGCTTCATTGTTCTAGCCATGTATATGCACTGCCCTACCGGCGAGTACAGACTGTTACTGCACGGCTTTCTCGCCGATCAGATAGCTGACCGTGAAGATCGAACTGGCTGTTTAATCCTCACGCTGGGCTCCGACCAGCCGCCGAGATACATCGCGACGATAGAGGATGTTGGGTCAAGGAACTTGAACAGTTCTGCCCTGCTCCGTGGTAGCCTACACTGGTACCCGGTACAGGATCAGACTCGAAGCAAAGTGGTGATAGTATTTGACACCACGTCCGAGTCGTTCCGGAAGATGCGTGCTCCAGATGCTCCCACCTGGTCATACATCTTTGAGATGGATGCCACCCTTGGCATCCATAGCTGTGACAAGAACACGGAACTGTTCATATATGGGTGTTGCAGGACTACGAAGGCGAGGTTTGGGAGCAAATGTATAATGTCAAGCTACCGTGCAGGGAAATCAGGCGGGAGTTTGGATGGGAGGATGACGATTGGGATGCTAGCGTTGTGTCGGTGGACGGCGACGTCCTCTTGCTGGTCATCCATGACTTGTGGATGGTTTACATCTACATTGACGGCGAGCTGGTTGCTAAATACCATCATAATGATGAAAACTTCAATTCTTATAAACTTATGTTGAAACAAACCCTTGTCCAGCATACCTTCTTCGACGCTGTAGAAGGTTATACCGTGAACGCTTTGCCTTTCGTGTGAGAACTGTTGAATGCGGCGTGGTTCTTCTCAGCGGCCTACTAGCTGTCAGTATACAAAGGAGCTGCAATATCCATGAACTGGGTCATTATTATTTTTGTATTGATATACTCATATACGTGCTTGACATGTTAGATGCAGTATATATAAACCGTGTCTTGTCCTCTTTGGTGTTTCCGAGCAACTCAACTCACTATGCTTGGGGGAGCGTACTGCTATTTTGTTTCAGTACAACCAGGTACAGCTAGCGTACTTGCTTGTTGTGTTGCCAACGAAATTAATTTTTTTATCAGGTAATTTAGGTAGGTATTTGATTCCAAATCGATAGCGTTGTGTACCAAATGCTTCGATGCAACGCTTTCAAAGCAGCCACGACCTAGCTAGAAGAAGACTCAACGCACTGGACGCAAGACGGCCACCGCCGGTCGCAGAAATCAGGTGGCAGCGTTGTGTCGGTGGACGGCAATGTCCTATTCATGGTAAGTCATGGCGGGTGGATGTTTTATGCGGACATTGACGGCAAGCTGGACCTGGTTGACAACTTTCATCATGATGGCTAAGACTTCGTTGCTTGTGAACTTCTGCTGTACCAAAACTCTTGTCCTGGACATTCTTCGCGGCATTTCTTATCAGTGGTGGTTTGCCACACTTTACTGCCCATATCGTCCATGCGTCCTAGAAATAATATTTTGGCAACTTTTGCTACACTTCTCCACCATTTTGTTAGACACCACTGCCCAAGGAGGTTAGATGTGCCGAAGCTAGCTTCAACCAAACATGCCTACTGTTAACGCAGATGCCGCCAAGGTAAGGCATGTAGTTATAACTGCATGATACAAGTGCCAACTAGCCAACCCCATGTTAACTGAGTACTAAAGCCACTCATTAGCTGGTATGATGAAATGAACCTTCAACTACTGCTCCCAGGTGTGCGCACTGCCACATACCCAACAAACAGAAGATACGATTTTGGAAACATGAACTATAAGTATTCTAGTGGACAGACAACAAACACATACACCTTTGTGCTGGTTATTACCATGAAAGATCTGTTCTTTCTTCGCCTATAACAGGTTAAACCATGAATAGTAGTTCTTTTCAGTGCCTCGGCAGCACGAAACATTAGTGTTTCAGCTTCTTTTTTCCTTATGCGAGGGCACCCGGGCCCTCGCTCTAGATTACAACATTCTCTATACCTACAAGTGGTTTCGTGGGAACAGATAACAGGACGCGTTCAGCGAGCAGCGAGGATACCCCAAAATTCGACGAGGCCTAGTCTGTTCTACCGCCAGAACCAAGGGAGAGCAGATTAGATTTTTATCATGGAGGTTAACAACCAGGTCATGTGCATTGTACAGTAGCCTCCAGACATCTATCTACCCAGCCATGCTGTTGAACTCCCGCAGTATCTCGTCCATGCATGATGCTATACTTCTCGATTACCAGCTTCCTCCTCTGCAGGGTGCAGGCCGCAATTGCGTAGAGCAGTAGGTCACTGGTCGGTGAAGACGTGGAGCGTGAAGCCTTATTCTTCCCCAGGTGGACCTCCCAATCCCAGCTCATATGGCCGCCTGTTCTGCCCATATGACCTCCCAAAGGCACACGGTCTACTCAAAGGTGAGCTGCCTCCTAAAGAGAACCACCACCATTCTGTACACAAAGAAGCAGTCCTCAGCCTGCAGCTTCTGCAGGCGCGAGTCCTTGCACTTGATGATCTGCGACAGTCTTCAGCTGCCGCCTTATTCCAACATCATCAAGCCTGAAGTTATGCCTAGCTTTCCTCATGAAACCAACGAAGCATCAAAATGCTGCAGTCTTCCTCCATCACTGCAATTATTGGTGATAAGAGATCACTCATACCTTGGCAGTAACCAATTTCCAGATGCTGGACTGCATATGCTTCAAGAAGTCCAACCAGCCACATGATAGATCATATGAGGCTCTAAATGGTCATAATCTTTCAACCCAACAGAGGCTGCAGACTGTAAAGCTTTCTCTTTAGGGACTTCAGCCTCATCACAGGAGAATGAAATCTATTCTGTGTTAGCCCAGATAGCAACTAGCCTTATAATACGTTGCCATGTGGCAAAGTCCTCTGAGGTTCTGCTAGACCTGAAAATATTTGCCTTGAATGAAGTACTCCTGACAAATTTAGGATCCGGATCACAAGTCTCCTCGCCACACATGGATACCCTTCCAGACTCGTCTTCATCCGATGATTCGGAATCAGAAGATTCAGACTATGCTGTGCATGGATATGAATCAATTGACTCAACTATGTCTTCATCCATAGATTCTACAACCTCATCACATGTAGTGATTTCCAGTTGCTCGGCCTCGGTGTGTTCAGGCTTCAGTTCCTCAAGTGATCCAAGAGTCTTCTCAACATTGACATGTTCAAATCAAGGCGATTCTGATCCCTCGGCCTAGATCAGAACACTCCTCATTATTGACTTCAGCCCACCTCTGTACCCATTCAGAATGTGCTGGCACTGCCGCCTCAGTTTTTCATACTCTTTCCTGAATCAAAAGCTTAGTTATCCCAAAAACCCTTGACAAATTAGACATGACATTAATAACACTAAAACATCAGTGTCACTCAGTCATCCGCTTTAGGTGGTTACAAATTCACATCATCATCCTAGTGTGCACTAATCAGGGCAGTAAGAAGATAGTACTTAGCCAAATGTTTATCTATGTCTAATATCATAGTGTTACTCGGTCATCCGCTTTAGGCGGTTAACAAATTCACATCATCATCATCCTAGTGTGAACTAATGAGGGGAGTAAGATAGTAATTATCCAAATATTTATCTATGGCTACTGCAGTACATCCTTTTAGTGCCTCATGGAATCATGGAGTATTGAGCAAAATGTCTATTATTAATTACTCCCTCCGATCCATAATAAGTGTCGATGATTTTATACTGACTTAGTACAAAGTTTGTACTAAGTCACCATCACTTATAATGAATCGGAGGGAGTAAATTTTAGCTGGATATTTGTGACTAATTCAAACTAGGCATTCTACTGAACCAATAGAGCAATGAGTAGTTTAAATAAGAAGGTTAATATTTAGAGTAATGAGTATAGTACCTCTTTTTTTATCTTGATGATATTCCGTTCCTCTTCGGAACTATTTAAATCATAGCTGCACATAAAAATCAACAACGTAAATATCTCTGGATTTGAAGTGGCAAAGCATATGAGTAAGAGCATAGCACAATCTAATAATTTATGACAACATGCTATGCTGATGAGCTAAATTCCGACTTATGTGTATTTATATCATTTATAACGAACCAAAAAATTGAAGTTAATATTGCAATATCACATTTTTTATAAGATTTTTCACGCATGTTTACAAGATAAGACCCCAGATCACTCTCATTGCTAATTACAAGATTAAAAAGCACTATATTCTCATCTTATATTTTGAGTGGACCAATTCAAACGAAAAATGCCACCTAGTTTTCCAATCATGAAGATGGGAGTGGTGATGACAGCAGAAGCTAATAATCTCAATTTGTGTGGAAGTGTACATTTTAGGTTTGGTACTACTTCATTAGAGTATTAGGGCCTGAATAAATTATTAACAGAAAGAGGAATTTCTTGTATAACAAAAAACAAAGTGCATAGATCAATGAGCATATTCTGCTGAAACTGAAAACAACTTTTCCCACCTTTACGTCAGCAACTAAGCATGCCATTTAATAGAAGCTGTCTGGAATTACCTTTACTACAAGAAAACCAGAGGATTTTTTACAAATGCCAAAACAAGCACCATTTTAAATTTAATATATTAAATTTAAATACTACAATGCAGAGGGTCAACCAAATCTACCTATTTGGCATAAGCCGGTACTGTGTGGATATTACACGTCAAAATCAGCATGGCAACAGTTTGTAGTGCACTAGTGAATTATCCAGGATAGTAAATGTTAAGGGCCAAAGGTCAGCTATAAAGTATAAACCAAAGAAAATTTATGTAGCATCAGCCCATTTAATATTATTCTGAAGAAATATCATGACTAGTTGATTATCCCTCATCTTATATTTAATTAACTAGTAACCAGCAATGGGCTGAAGGGTATAGCTGTGTGTATCTGACATCTCAAATTTGGTCAAAGATATGAATCTAACAGATTATACTATGAATAGAAGAGATCAAGTAACTCACACTCCTAGTAGGAAGGGCCAAACTTCTGTCCGGATGCCAGGTTCAATCCCTCATAAACCATGCTGACCTCCCAAGCAGTGGGAGGGGAAAGTGATCTCTGACCGCGTGTAAAGCGTTGTTTTTTTAGTAGGTTGAACTGAGCTGCAAGATGCAGAATATACTTTATTGGTGCTAGATATGTATATATCTCCAACTAAGCACAAAAGATAGACAAGTACATATGCAGTACATATATGCAAACGCCAAACCCATTAACTATACTTACCCCACTAAGAACTTTCTTCAGAACCTTCTTTCCTCCATCATGTAGTTTCCCATTGGCCGAAAATTGACCCTCCCATTATTGATGAGAAAGTACTCTTTTCCTTTTCCTTCGGGACCATGGATATTCAATCCCACCTCCGATTAAAAAAAAGTACTGTGCTTTAGCAAGCAGCACCAGCTGAGATATTGGTAAAAAAGAACGCCAAACCAACTAAGCCCCCCTTCTTTTGAGCTTATGCTTATAGAGAAGCTAGCTTATGGAAACCGGTGGGGATAAGCTGCGGTGTGGAGAAACTCCTAAAAATTGTTGGTCCCCTTCTTTTAGGCTTATGAGGTTTCTGGCTTATAGATGTGGACGAATCACTTATGTGACTGGTTTTGTAATATAACAATCTATTTGGCTAACTTACATTAAGGTAACCATGAACAAGGGCATGTAACAACAGGGCAAAGCCATACTTCAGTCCAGACCCACTGCCATGTCATGCATATTTCGTCTATTGTTTATAAGCAGATAGATATGGTGTAATGGCACCTAAATAGGGAATGCTTAAAGCCCTCATCAGTCATATCCCATGCCTTATTTGAATGCATTATACTTGTATAAGAAATAAATAAAGTCATATAAAAGACAGTACTGTGAAGAAAAATAGAGGTGATCAATTTGTCAAATCAGCTACATATGGAACAACTTCCTAGGTTGTTCAGGAAACAGCAAAATCGTAGCCAAGATGCCACTGCAGTGCTAATACTAGCTCAACTTGTTTTCCTATTTTGGGCATATATACCAACACTGATCAGCCTTAGATTTGGTAACATAACAGACAACACAAGCTCATGTGCATACATAATTGGCCAGAGTTAAGGTTCCTAAATCCCATGTTCTATTTAGGAAGGTAGAAATTTAAATACGCTGGTTGGTTTAAGGCAAGATATCATGGAGAGAACTGTGTACCTGCCGATATTCAGGAGCACGTTGTGGATTTTTTAAGTAATTCATATTTTTCAAATCATAATCCCATAAGAATGATGTGTGATGTACCCAATGATTTTTAGTTATGGACTGAGCATTTCCACCAAACTTTCAAATGACTGAATGCATAGTCTGCAAAAAAGAAATGCATGCATGAGTTTAGTGTTGGAAAGAATATGGTATATGTACATTATAAATTGGCATCCCTGAACATTCAATAATATAATTGCAAATTCGGAAAGAGATGTAGAATATAGGATAATAGCTCCTGTCTCCTGTGTACATCAATAGCACTAGTAGAAAATCTAAACATTAAATCATTTCGGGAATCCTTGCAAGACAATACATGAAAAACAAAGGAGCAAACACATTTATAGATGATATTTCAAAACAAGAATTGATGATTACAGTGAAAACCAAAACTGCTATTAGAGTGATATACTGATATGTGATTCCATGGCTTTCGTTTAATCAATGCCATGTAAGTTGTCGACTACATAGATCAGTTTATTAGATACTACATACATTTACTCTGTGATTTGTCAAAATTCCATACATGGGGACCGGGAAACCTGAGAAACTTAAACCTTCAGAAGTTCAAAAAAAAATGAAAATTTGAGTAAGTTCAGCACAGACGTCTAGATAAATATTTCATGCAAATGCATAATCAAAGGCATGACAAGAGAATACTGGCAATTTTCATTGACTAAAACAAAACTATGAGACTGCTAAAATAAACTGGCAAGTGATGAAATAAGCTGCTAATTTGGCATGATGTCACGAGGAAACGGCTGCAACCCAGTGACAGCAGTCTTATTACATATGAAGGTGATGAAGACCGTCCCCTGGTCAACAATGACGGTGCCACCTCCACTGAACCGCATTACCACCGGCACACCATCCCGAAGAAGGCTATATCGCAACAAGCTCAGAGACTTTCCTGTTGGCACAAAAACCACATGAACAACCGAACTCCCCAAGGCACGCATGCACGAACTAAGGCAAGTTACTGATTGCAGCGCCGAGAGAATATTACCCAGGGACACCCATGACAATGGTTGGCGGAGCCGCGCCGTCATTGACGATGCACCAGTTGTCGCTGGTCCGACGCAGCCATTCCTCCAGGTGCAGCTTCTGCATGATCGGCGGCCGCCCATGGTGACCAGCCTCATGAGTGGCCGTGCCACGTTCCTCTTGATGACGGACGTTTTGCGGAGGCCCAATAACGGCTCACAGAAGCATTTCTTCGAGCATCTGGTGTGCGCACTTCGCCCCCTTCAGAGTTCACATCCCCAGTGCAATGGGATGGTAGAGCAGAAAACGCACATATCATCAGCCGGTTCAAGAACAGAAATCTAGCAACGGTGTAGATTGTCGACAGCCGGCCGCTCTGGACGGGGGCAACTGGACGAGCAGTCGCGGGGCCTTGGACGCGCGAGGCGACCAGACTGAGGCAATAGGCGAGGGACGACGTGGGGTAACGTACACTGGTAGTCGACGGCGCGAGGGCGGGCGGGACTAGGGGAATGGACCAGGCGAGCGGCGGAGGCGGCAGCCGGCGGTCAGGTGGCGGAAGACGGCGAACGTGGCTCGTCGTTCTGATAATGGGCAGTGGGCCTTGATAGCGCGAGATTCACGGCCCAGCTCTGACGATTTCATGATTCGTTATAGAATCGCAAGAGTGTACATCATGGAATTCAGCCTCCCTAAAAAAAAAGAAGGTACTCCAGTATGTCATGAGATCATCGAGGGAGTTGAGGATTCTCTGTCGTACTCCCTCCGTCAGGAATTATCCTGCATTATGTGTTTGGTCAAAGTCAAACTTTTCAAATTTTGACCAAACATATTGGTAAAACTATCAATAACTATGAAATCAAATACATACAATATGAAAATATATTTTATGATAATTCTAATAATGGTTATTTTATATTATAAATATTAATATTTTTTCTTATATGCTTAGTCAAAGTTTATAAAGTTTGACTTTGACTAAACCCATAATCTATACTATTGGTTTCGAGTTGGTGGTGAAGCCACCCACTCGACATACAACATGTGACTGACGAAAATACCCCCTACATAAAAAGGCTACTAATTAAGAACAATCCTATTTTAGCGATCACGGTAATAAAGATTGGAGGAGAAAATCTCGCTGTGATTGGTGGAGTAAACAAACGACACGGTAATTAAGATCGGAAGCCAAATAATCGGGGCTGGTAAAGCAATCGTGGAAGGCTTAGTGGAGGAAAGGGTGGGCGTGAATTTAGGAGTATAGGCCCACACGTCGGAGTAATTATAGGGAGTTAATGAAGGAAATTAGCCCAGAATTATGGTATCCTCCTAAAAACGAAAATAGCCCATTAATTAATCATCAATTTTCAATCGTCAATCACGGTAATAACCTCGGTCATGAAGTTGCCGCCCGCCTATCTCCTCTGCGCGCCGCCGCGTGAAACCCTCATCTGTGGCTTTCTCTCCTGGCGCATCCTCAGCCTCTTCAAACGCACTGCCGCCGCTGCTGCTCCCACAAACACCTCCAATTCCATCCATGTCTCGCTCTCTGATCTTCAGGCCGCATTCCTCAGCCAGATCAACATCAGCCGCGAGATCCAGAAGGTGCTCCTCTCCACGCACCACTCTAGGGTCCTCAATGTTTAATTCTTTCGATCTTGATTTGTCGGGTCCTGGGTTCAAGAGGAAGAATTTTCCATACAACCGGCGAACAATTGATTGGAATCCCAAGAAAAATCGGTACCTTCTAGCCATCTGTATCTCTGGGCAAATGTTGAATCACTTGATTGGCTTGGAGAAGCACATTGAAAGGATCGGTACGGGCGACTAGAGGGGGGGTGAATAGGCGCTAAGTCAATTTTTAATCTTTTTCAAATTTAAGGCTTGACACAAAGTAAATTCATTAGATGTGCAACTAGGTGAATTTCCTATGAGTGGCAAGCATGCAAGTAAACAAGTAACTAGCAAGATACAAGTAAGGGAAAGAAATAACCGAAGAGTGGAGACCGGAGACACAAGGATGTATTCCCGTAGTTCCTTCCTTTTGAGGGGAAGTACGTCTACATTGGAGAGGTGTGGTGACACGGAGTCTACCAATGCCACAAAGGCTCACCTTGTTCTCCGGTGAGCAAGCCACGAAGGCTAGCTCGTTTCCACTAAGCGGTGGTATTGGGGGAACCACGAATCCCTTAGATGGAGCTTGGGGCACAACTCCACAACTCAATTGGAGGCTCCCAAGAAAGCCACGGAGGCAAGAATCACCACAAAGATGAGTTAATCAACCAATTACAACACCTAGGGTCACAAGATCCCCTAGGTGCAAATCCTCCAAGCAAATGGAGGGGGAAATGAAATTCCTTCGGTGAAGATGTAGATCGGTGCCTCCTCCTTCAATCCTCCAAAGATCAAGAGCTTTGGTTGGCTAGAAGGGGAGATCTATGGAATTTGGTGTTTTTGCAATGGGGGGTAGGTGAGAGCTTCAAGGATGAACAATGGTTGGTGAAGTTCTAACCCTACCCCAGCTGGAAGAAGGGGTATTTATAGGTGGGTGGAAATCTGGCCATTGGAGGCAGCCCGAACAGCAGTCCGGCGATAAGTTCGGCGCCGCCGCCCTCTAGGCCAGACACTTTGGCGGTAAGTCCGGCGGGACCGGACTGCTCGCCGGGTGTCCGGCGGCCCGCCGGGCGGATTCGGTGACCCGTCGAAAGGCGGTTCAGAATAGCAGTCCGATGGCTCCGCCGGACTGGCCCGGTCTGCCGCCGGATGGTCTGGCCAGGGGACCGGCCTCTGGGCCGAACTAGCCCACTTTTGGCAGGCGATTCCACCATCTTTCTTTTTATGCATGAAAACTCCTTCACCTGTGAACTTAAACTTGTATGCATACATTTCAAATATTAGTTCACACAAAACATAGTCATGTCATTGTAAATCAAAAAAGTAGAAACGGACAAATGTCCTTTCAATCTCCCCCTTTTTGATTTACGATGACAAACTATGATAGAGTCTCATAGGAGTGACATAGCATGGTATCTAATGAATAGTGAGAGTGCTCCCCCATAAAATATGCACATGGTAGAATTTGCTTTTGGAATGCAAGGTGCAAAATTTAAATTATAGGGAGCTCCCCCCACCATCAATAGGAACCAAGCATGGCATAGACAAGATAATATCATGGATAGATAATAATATACGCAAGCATAGACATATCCAAACATAAACATAGAGTGCATAGTGACATAATTAAGGTACACACTTGTCCACACACAAGATAAGGTTCCACGGAGTTTGAGAGATAAAACGGCAAATAAAAGCACAAATGGACACAAGCCACTTAAGAACCAAGGAAAATGAAGCTAGGCTTGTGTCATGCAACGTTATTCCTAGAGACTCTACACTCTTCTCCCCCTTTGGCATCGAAACACCAAAAAGGGACAAGAGAGTAGAAGATGCTAGTGCTCAAAAATCTTCACTGGGAATAGGAGAGCCTTCGCGATCTTCTTCTCCACGGGCATCTTCATCTCCATCAGCACCTTCTGGCTCAGAGGGTGGCTCAAAGTCTCCAAAGTCTTCAACACCGGCAAACATATCATCATCAAGAGGCGGCATGACAAAGTTGACATACGGGACTGGATCCAACTCGGTTCCAACAGGAGGAACAGCACTGCCTCTAGCAGCCAAGAAATCATTCTGCCTCTTCCGAGTCTCCTGACTCATCTCCATGCTCCTATGAGCCACATCATAAGTGCTGTGACACATATCCCACAAATTCTTGAAGAAAGCAGCAACACCCTTCTTGCAAGAGGACCTATGGTGGCGATGGTGATGACGATGACTAGATCCAGAGCTAGAGGCATGGTGAGGATCAGGAGCATCCATGGTGCGACCTCTAGCCCTGGCACAGAGCAAGCTGGGAGCCTCTTCAAAACCGCCCTGGAAACCCACTGTGAATGTTTCCATGTCAAGAATCTGTCCACGCACCTGAGCAGTCGGAGTCCGGGGCTGTCTGTTGATCAAACACTGCACATACTGACAATAGTTGGGAGTCATGCGCTTCAGAGTAGCTCGCTTGATTTCCTGAAAGATGAAGTCACATCCATCTATCTTCCGAAGCTTCTCGGGCTGGCAATAGTACAGCAGATTCCTGTGATAGCCCCTGACACTAGCATCATCTCCAGCCTTACTTACAAGATTCCGACGGAAGAGCTTGGCAAGAGCGTTGTAGTAGTAGTACATCCCTGAAATGGCAGGAGCAGGTAGAGATGGCTGATCTGGATAGCAAATGCGAGAGATCTTCTCCGTGGTAAAGGGTGCCTCAGAGTGAATCTTGAAACCACGAGCCCTATCACCACCATAGCCCAAAGCCTCACAGAAATCAGCAAAGGTAGCGGTGAAAACATCTTGGCCAGTCATCCAAGAGAAAGACTCCTCAGGGTCATTATGGAAGAAAACAGTGCAACTGAACTGACGGACCACCATAGGCTGAATAGGCTCCGAGAGGGTGACAAGGTCATAAAGATCCATCTTGAGAAGAGCCTCATTGATGAAGCGAAAGTCCTTGGAGACATACTGCTGAAAGTGCTCGACATTGAGGGATTTAGGCACCACATAGAACCCACTCTTCATGTGCTTAGACGCATCATAGTAATCATCCCACATAGCACACTGAGAATCAGTCCAGAACTTCTTGTCACTGCCAGTGTACTGCCTCTCATGAAAGCGGTATGGGTTCTCAAGGCGAAGGCTACGCCAAGTGTTGATATGAGCTAAACCCAAGTTCTCCGTGATCTCCTTTTCCTTCTCCACGTCTACCGGGCCACGGTGAGCACCCTTGCCCTTCCAGGATGGATGAGGCCCACGAGGCTGAACAACCTTGGTCCTCAAATGCTGCCCTGCAAAACTGCTATCTTCAGCTGCGGTCTTCCCTGTCTGACGGGTACGACGCTGAGGGCGTCCCCGGCATCATCTAGCTTCCTCTTCTTTATCTCAAAGGCTCGAGCATCTTCTTCATTGTCAATCTGGTAGTCACTGTCCTTAGTCAAGAAAGAGTCTGAAAATGCAAACAAAAAGAAGCAACACCAGATAAAGATACATGTCACGGAAAAAGGAACTCAAAGTCGAGGAGGAACAAGTGCAAGATGGAGAGGAAGTATGACAGAGAGGTTCGGCGCCAGGTCCGGCGGGACCGGACTGGGGGCCGGACTATCCGGCGGGCCGCCAGGCCATTCCGGCGACACACCGAACTGGCATACAGAACACCAGTCCGGCGAGTCCGCCAAAATGGTCCGGCCGGCGGACAGCCGGACATCTCGCCGAAAACACAAATGTCATACTACCTTCAATCATGACTCAAATAACTTGTCCCTACCAACTTTAAGGATACATGGATACCAAGGAACAAGCACTAGGCCAACAAAGGATGAAACCCTAAACAATCTATCCCTAGACAAATTGGATCTAACCCTAGATACACCCTAGATCTACTCATACAATAGCATGAACAAACCGAGTGTGAGGCAAGGGCTAGAGGAAGGACAAGACAAAAGGGAGTTACCCAAAGACATGGTGCACAAGAAGAAGAGGACAAGTCCCAATTTCCCAATGCGGTTGACGAAACACGAAGATCTTCGGTGGAAAGCTTCAAAAACCACCCGATCTACACCCGATCTAAGTTTGGAAGAGATTGGTTGGGTGGAGAGGCTAGGGGGAGGGGGAGCTTGAGGAGGCGGCATCCATGGAGATGGGGGCGGGCGTGGGGAGGAGGAGGAGTGGGGAAAACTGTTGGGAAGGCCTCCCCACGAGATTTATATAGGTCGACCAGTTCGGTGGTAAGTCCGGCGGGACCGGGCCGTAGGCCGGACGGTCCAGCGGGCTGGCGGGCCATTCCGGCGACGCGCCGAACTGGCATTCAGAATACCAGTTCGGCGGGTCCGCCGAAACGGTCCGGCCGGCCACCGGATGGTTTCGCCGGGAAGACCGCCGAACGACTTGTAGGATTTGAAAATAGGCATGGAAATTCATCAAGAAGAGATGTGACATGTATCAACGAGAAAAACATGGTGTGCGGAAGAAATCAACAACCATCAAACTTGTTTGCAAGAAAATCAACTTAGATTGCATGCCTTCCAAAGAAAAGCATCAAAAACATGAGATTTGAAGACATGCAATGGTGGGGGATTTCTCCCCCTATGTGTGACCACCAATGTCGTGACACCGCGAAGAGACATGCTTGGGCTCAAGTGACATTAGTGGTCTTATGATGTCGCACACTTGAGTATGCATCGTGCCATTAATTGACATGATGACTATCCTCAACTATGCGCATCTAGACTAGAGAAACACACTATAATATGGGAATGAGTGCACACGATCAAGCCACATTGCAAGAGTCTAGGATATTCAATTCATGCCTCAACTCTCAGAATCTTGCTTCATCAAGAGGCTTCGTGAAAATGTCGGCGAGTTGGTCTTGTGTACCTACATAAGATAGGTTAATCTCACCTCGGTTGACATGGTCACGGATGAAGTGGTGGCGGATCTCGATGTGCTTGGTCTTGTTGTGTTGAACCGGATTATGAGCGATCTTGATGGCACTCTCATTGTCACACAAGAGTGGCACCTTGTCGAAGTGAATACCATAATCCTCCATGGTTTGCCTCATCCAAAGAAGTTGAGCACAACAACTCGCGGCCGCCACATACTCGGCTTCGGCGGTGGAGAGAGATACACAATTTTGCTTCTTGGAAGACCAACTAACCAAAGACCTACCAAGAAATTGGCAAGCCCCGGAGGTTGACTTCCTATCCACTTTGTCTCCCGCCCAATCTAAGTCCGAGTACCCAACAAGCTCAAAGCTTGAACCCTTCGGGTACCAAAGGCCAAAAGTTGGGGTATCAATCAAATATCGAAAGACTCTTTTAACCGCCATTAAATGGCTTTCCTTAGGGGTGGCTTGATATCGTGCACACATTCCCACACTAAGCATGATATCCGGTCTAGATGCACAAAGATTGAGCAAAGACCCAATCATAGAGCGATAAAGTTTTTGATCCACTTCTTTACCATTAGGATCAAGATCAAGAGTAACCTTTGTAGGCATGGGAGTCTTGGCTCCCTTTACTCCGGTGTCCATCTTGAACTTCTTGAGCATGTCTTGGGTGTACTTGGCTTGATTGATGAAGGTGCCACCCTTCAATTGCTTCACTTCAAAGCCTAGGAAGAATTTCAACTCTCCCATCATAGACATCTCAAATTTGTCGGTCATTAGCCTTGCAAATTCATCATTGAAAGATTTGTTAGAAGAACCAAAAATGATGTCATCTACATAAAGTTGGCATATGAAAAGCTCCTCGTTGACTTTCTTAGTAAAAAGAGTGGGATCAATGAGGCCTATCTCAAACCCACGGTCTACAAGAAGCTCTCTAAGATGCTCATACCACGCACGTGGGGCTTGTTTAAGGCCATAGAGTGCCTTATCGAGCTTGTAGACATGGTTCGGAAAGTTAGGATCCTCAAAGCCCGGGAGTTGCTTTACATACACTAACTCATGCAAAGGACCATTTAAGAAAGCACTCTTCACATCCATTTGTTGCAACTTAAAATTATGATGTGATGCATAAGCAAGAAGGATACAGATGGACTCAAGGCGAGCCACGGGTGCGAAGGTCTCTCCATAGTCAATGCCTTCAATTTGAGAGTACCCTTGAGCAACCAAACGAGCCTTGTTCCTTACAACAATCCCATTTGCATCTTGCTTGTTCTTGAAGATCCACTTGGTTCCAATGACATTGCGACAATCCTTGGGCTTCTCCACTAATGACCAAACCTTGTTGCGCTCGAAGTTATTGAGTTCTTCATGCATGGCCTCTACCCAATCTGGGTCTTCAAGCGCTTCAAACACCTTTTGAGGTTCCACACAAGAGATATAGGCATGGTGGCTACTAAAGTTTGCCAATTGCCTCCTTGTGGACACCCCTTTCCTCACACTTCCAATCACACTCTCTAAGGTGTGGCTACCTTTCCGGAGAGTTGATGCTATCTTCATGGCACGACGAGCTTGAGCTTCTTCAAGAGATTCTTGAGAAGCCACTTGGTCATCTCCATGGTTTTGGTCCTCGCCTTGACCTTCAATCCGAGCATGCTCTTCAACTTGGGCTTGCTCTTCATCTTGAGCTTGATCTTGATCACCACTTGGTGAAGAATCACCATCATGCTCATGGTCTTGATCTTGATCATGCTCACATGGTTGAGGGGCTTGAGCTTGTCTTTGGCTAGCATCAAAGGGACTTTGTGGAGCTTGTTGTGTTTGAGAGGGTGAAGGTTCCACTTGAGTAGAGCATAGTCCTTCTCCTTCCGCCAAAAGGTGTCCCTCAACAGGTATGAGATGTCCCACACCCATTCTTCTTATGGCAAGAGGAGGTATTTCGTCACCTACATCAAAAACACCATGTTGCTCCACACGGGAGCCATCATTCTCGTCGAATCTCACGTTAGAAACTTCAACAACTCGAGCGGAGAGTTTGTCAAAGATTCTAAAAGCGTGAGATTCAGCGGCATAGCCAACAATGGTGCCCTCAAGAGCTTTTGTATCAAATTTGGACAAATGGACACCTTTCTTAAGATAGAAGCACTTACAACTGAATACCTGGAAGTACTTGATATTAGGCTTCTTTCCAATGAGGATCTCATAAGGAATCTTGTTCATGCCCTTGCGGAGATATAACCGGTTTGACGCATGACATGCGGTATTAATGGCTTCAACCCAAAAGTTATACGGAGACTTGAATTCCGCTAACATGGTCCTAGCCATATCAATGAGAGTCTGGTTCTTCCGCTCGGCTACACCATTTTGTTGGGGAGTGTAGGGAGATGAGTATTGATGGTGAATCCCCTCATCACTGAGAAAATCATTCAAGGTGTAGTTCTTGAACTCGGTGCCATTGTCACTTCGGATCATCATTATGTCTTGACCATATTGGCGTTGCACTTCATTGGTGAAGTCTTTGATGGTTTGTTGAGTCTCACTCTTGTGTGCCAAGAAAAAGACCCAAGTGTATCTTGAAAAGTCATCGACAATCACCAAGCAATACTTCTTTCCTCCAAGACTTGCATAAGTGGGAGGGCCAAAGAGATCCATGTGAAGGAGCTCTAGGACCCTCTTAGATGAAATGATGGTCTTGCTAGGATGAGGAAGTTCATGCATCTTTCCTTCAATGCAAGCTCTACACACACGATCTTTTGAAAAGGTTAGATCGGTTAGTCCTAGGATGTGGTTGCCTTTGTGGAGACTTTGCAAAGTCCTCATGTTGACGTGGCCTAGCCGGCGATGCCAAAGCCATCCCACGTCAACCTTAGCCATGAGACAAGTCGCGACTTTAGTGGTCTCCTTCGAGAAGTCGATCACATATAAGCCATTTTCGACATGCCCAACATGAGCTACATTAAGAGACTTGCTCCACAAAAGAACCACAATCCCAACATCAAAGAAGGTTGCAAAGCCCATATTAGCAAGTTGAGCAACGGAAAAAAGATTATATGAAAGGGACTCAACAAGCATGACATCTTCCATGGTAACATTGTGAGAGACAACAACCTTGCAAAAACCCAATACCTTTGACCTTGAAGAATCCCCATAGGTGACGTAGCCCGCATGGGATGAACCGGTGCGAAGCTCCGTCACCATTTCTTTGCTCCCGGTCATATGATTGGTAGCACCACTATCAATTATCCATTGAACACCACCGAAAGCAAAGCCCTACAAGAGATCAAGTCTTGATTTTAGGTCCCCATTTCTCAATGGGTCCTTTCTTGTTAGTGACAAGGGTCTTTAGAACCCAAATAGACCATGCAACAAATTCATTTGATGAACCAACAAATTTAGCATAAACATGGCCATCACGTGCATGGCAAAGAACATAAGAAGGATTATATTTTCCCGCAAAGTTATTATGATTAGGCATAGCCTTCTTGGCATTCCCAATAACTTCCCTCACCTCCTCCTCAAATACATTACCATTCTCATCATAGCATATTTCATTAGAAGCATGCTTCTTTAATGAGGGAGGAGGTGCGGGGACACTATTTTTATTCTTCTTCTTGCTCTTCTTCTTCTTGTTCTTCTTGGACTTGGAAGCATATCCAAGTCACGTCTTGTCACCATGTTGCTTTTGAGCATTCAAAAGCTCATCAAGTTCTCATTTCCCTTTAGGGGAACTTTCTCACAAGAGGGGTTAGTTGAGCATGAACTTGCAACAAAGGTGCTAGAAAGAGACTTGGTTGCTTCATTAGCAATTATAAGATTTGGTTTCTCATTTTGCAACCTAAGTTCATTAGCAACGGATTGAGCAATATCACGATCACTTTTAAGTTTAGCAATATCCAAATTGTGAGATTCTTCAAGGCACAACTTGGATGTCTCAAGTGCTACCCTTAGGTCATGCTCTTCCTCAAGATATTGAGTAAGAGAAGCAATTTCATCGGCATAGTCACGTGCATGCCCCTCAAGCTCAAAAATTCATTCATCATTTTTATCATTTAATTGGAGAGCCTCATTACATTGATCTAGGAGAATCTCAAAGCAAACTTTGGTCTCCCCATGCAAGGTTGACATGAAAATGTCCATTTCATTTAGATCATCATTTTCACCACATGGTTCAACACAATCCATCAAAGATAAGCTTTTAGGTATGATGGGTGTGAGAGGGAGTGATACCTTTGTAGCGTGAGCCATAAGACATGTCGCATTGTGGTTGGTGCGCTTTGATTTATTTGCGGAAGCGAAAAGAGATGATGGAGGGGTAGGTTGGGCAATGGAGATGGCGGCCCTTCCTACTTCCTCATCATCACTTGCATCATCCCCGGAGGGGTACTCTTCTTGAGTTGTCAAGGCGTGAATTGGGAGATCTCTCTTCTTGTCAGAGTTCCTTGGATATGACTTGGTCTTCATTTCCTTGCGGACAAGTCTTCCATTGTGATCTTCCACTCTCTCATAAGGACACTCCGCAATGAAGTGGTTATGGTTACCACAATTGTAGCAAGTTCTCACTCTACTTGTAGCCTTGGGCTTGGAGGGGCTAGATGACTTCCACTTCTTCATGAATGCCCTTTGAGCAAGAGCCATATGCTCGGCATGAGCATACTTCATGTCCTCGGGACTTCCGCTCAAGAACTCTTCCTCTTCCGTCAAACTTGATTCTTCATGATATGTGACTTTGGCCTTCAAAGCAAGGTTAGGAGCACGAACACCACGAGCTCGTGCAAGAGCATCATCCGCATTCTTCTCGGAGATCTTTCTTGCCATTATCTCTTGCAAGATATCATGTGCGGACATCAACCGGAAGTTGGCATTTCCCTTGATAGAGTTCACAGTCTCCTTGTGGAAGGGCAAAAGAGCTTGAATGAACTTCCTCTTCATCCACTTCCAATCACATTGGGAGGAGCCAAGATTCGTTAGCTTCACTTGGAGTGCCGAGAGACGCCTATGGAGTTCTTCGGGAGTTTCACCATCAAGCATGGCAAAGTTGTCCGCTTCATTGGAGGCTTCATCAAACTTGGATTCTTGAATGCTCTCATTCCCGATGAAGAGGTTGGTGAGAACATCCCAAGCTTCCTTGGTGGAGGTGATGTTGTGGACGAATGCCTTATCCTTCTCGGTAAGAGACATGTGAATTAGATGCAAGGCGGAGGCATTGAGTTGCTTGTCGATTTGCTCCCAAGGAAGCAAGTTGGTCAAGTCCTTGGAAGTTGGATGGAAACCCTGCTCAATGATCCTCCAAAGCTCAATAGACACAAAGTTTATGTGAGAGCGCATGTTATCTTGCCAATTGGCAAAGCTAGAAGCATCAAGTGGTGGCGGTGGGCCGCAAGAAGCAAGGTGTGGCATTTGAAGGTGTCTTCTAGAGACATAGCTCATAGGATGTGGAATTTCCGTGCTATGTCCCCGAGAGGTGTCATCTTTCTTTGGTGGGTCCTCGTTGCTCTCATCCCCATCCTTGCCCGGATCATCCTCGTTTAAGGATGGCTTATCCATATCCGGGGTTTCAACCGAGGTTGGAGGTGTGGTACTAGACGTTCCACTAGTGAGAGCATCAAGTTGAGATTTTTGGCTTTCCATGGCTGCCATCATAGCATCCATTCGTGTTATTATACTATTAAGATCTGCCTTAGTGGCGGGATCCTCGTCGCCCATAATCTCTTAGGCGGTTAAGCCCAATCCAAGAGCACTCGGTATGGGCGACTAGAGGAGGGGGTGAATAGGCGCTAAGTCAATTTTTAATCTTTTTCAAATTTAAGGCTTGACACAAAGTAAATTCACTAGATGTGCAACTAGGTGAATTTCCTATGAGTGGCAAGCATGCAAGTAAACAAGTAACTAGCAAGATACAAGTAAGGGAAAGAAATAACCGAAGAGTGGAGACCGGAGACACAAGGATGTATTCCCGTAGTTTCTTCCTTTTGAGGGGAAGTACGTCTACGTTGGAGATATGTGGTGACACGGAGTGTACCAACGCCACAAAGGCTCACCTTGTTCTCCGGTGAGCAAGCCACGGAGGCTAGCTTGTTTCCACTAAGCGGTGGTATTAGGGGAACCACGAATCCCTTACATGGAGCTTGGGGCACAACTCCACAACTCAATTGGAGGCTCCCAAGAAAGCCATGGAGGCAAGAATCACCACAAAGATGAGTTAACCAACCAATTACAACACCTAGGGTCACAAGATCCCCTAGGTGCAAATCCTCCAAGCAAATGGAGGGGGAAATGAAATTCCTTCAGTGAAGATGTAGATCGGTGCCTCCTCCTTCAATCCTCCAAAGATCAAGAGCTTTGGTTTGCTAGAAGGGGAGATCTATGGAATTTGGTGTTTTTGCAATGGGGGGTAGGTGAGAGCTTCAAGGATGAATAATGGTTGGTGAAGTTCTAACCCTACCCCAGCTGGAAGAAGGGGTATTTATAGGTGGATGGAAATCTGGCCGTTGGAGGCAGCCCGAGCAGCAGTCCGGCAATAAGTTCGGCGCCACCGGCCTCTGGGCCGGACACTCCGGCGGTAAGTCCAGCGGGACCGGACTGCTCGCCGGGTGTCCGGCGGCCCACCAGGCGGATTCGGCGACCCGCCGAAAGGTGGTTCAGAATAGCAGTCCAGCGGCTCCGCCGGACTGGCCCGGTGACAAGGGTATAGTTAATAGAGCCCGTTAGTTGAGTACCCCTTAGGCCCGTTAAGCTAGGCCCAATTGTAATGATAGTCGATATACGAGTTCTTACCATATGTCGATATTGTAATCTGTATCGGATCCTACCCGATCCTCGAGACCTGGCCACCTATATATAGGGGCCAGGAGGGGACGGTATAGGGCAGATTGAAAGCAATCCAGGTTGAACACCCAAGTTTACTTTTGATACACACTTATTTCGACTAACCTTACCTTCGAGTTCATCCTATGCCCTCTTCCCCCGATCCTAAGTCCTTCATCTAGGATATTTGCCGAGTTAACCCTCGTCAATTGGCGCTGACCGTGGGGACTCTGGGCGTTGGAATCATGAATTCGACGGCTTTTTTGCTTTTAGCCAACAGCAATACAGAACTCGACGGAAGTCAAGGGATGGAGTTAACAATTGGAAGTTTGAGCATCTTCGTCGGGCCATTGGGCTCATCCCGCCTCTCGGATTCGACGAAACCAGATCCGTCGGCGAGCAAGCCCGAAACAGAAGTAATGTTGGAATCATCAGAAGGCTCTTCCAGCGAGGTAAACTCCCCGGTCAGCTCGGGAAAACTACCAATCACAGAAGGCGACAAAATTCAGGAAAATTTTGACTTGGAAGAAGGAGCGTATCAAACGCACAACAGCATAAGGGACTTCGTCGCTAGAAGTAGTGGCGTCTCCAAAAAAGTGCACTAGCTATGCGTCATCATCACTGAGGCAGAAGAAGAAAACAACAACGAAGGAAGCAAAAGGGTCGACAGGCAAGTCGATAAAGTAAAAGAACACAACAAAAAAGAAAAGGAGAAAGTTCACGTTTCAGCTGGAGAATGGAGGATGATCACGTCTGCTATCAAGCACGGTACAGAAGTACCTGAAGGATCAAGAAGAGAAGTTCTGATGGGGTATCAGTATGCATTATACCAAGATAGGAAGAAACTAAGGGAGGAAAGAGACATGCTTTTCCAAGACAATAACAATATGTCGAAGGAAGAGTATTGGGATGATTATAGCGAAGATTCAGAATATAGCAGAGAAAGGCGTGGAGACCCAAAGCACAACAGAGGGACAACAGTGTACATCGGAGAGGAAAGGTACTCAAGGAACCTTACTCCATAGCTAGGAAAGGAGGTAGAAGACTTCATACAAGAAACACTAGAAGCAGCACTGATAGCAGCACAGGCATACTTACTAACTACAAGGCCAAAACCCGTAGATCCGCGAGAAGATATGCACCAAGCTGCAATACGAAGCCTCAGGATAGTGGAGAACAAGATCAGGGGAAAAGGACCAGAGACGAAGTCGACAAGCCACAAGGAAAAGCAAAAGGCAAAACACAAGTACAATTCCACACAAAACGAGTATAGCGAGTCGTCAGAAGAAGAAAGGCGACAAAAGAGGAAGGAGGACGCAAGAAATATAATAGCGCAGGCTCGAGTAGATAAATCGTGCCACTCTTGGAGGGAAGAAAATTATGAAGACGACGACAAGGAGATGGGCGCGTTATGCTTTACCTGCAGGGTTCGCAAAACACGGGTACCCAAAGGATTCAAGTTACTACACGACCAGCAAAAATATGATGGGTCGTAAGAACCTACCCTATGGTTATTGGACTATTTGCAGGCAGTACAGATATTGGGGGGAACAAAAGCAACGGCAATACAAAGTTTACAACTACACCTCACCGGCGTAGCATGGTCCTGGTTGAATACCCTACCTAACAAATCCATTGGAAGCTGGGGAGAACTCAAAAGCCAATTCACAAGAAATTTCCGTTCGACATACAAGCGACCAGCGTCACTAGAGGAGGTCAAAGCATGTGTGCAAAGGAAAGGCGAAACTCTACGTTTTTATATACAACGATGGAGTATAATCAAAAATTCAGCAGAAGACGTCTCCGATGAACGAGCAATAGACGCTTTTTCGGCCAGCCTTCGTCGCTCAGATCTCGTGGAAGAGATAGGAAGAATGAGGCTAACGACAGTAGCTAAACTAATGAAAGAAGCCAACAAATTCGCTGATGGAGAGGACGCATATAATAACAAAAGAGGACGATCACCAGAAGTCGACAGAATGAGCAGACAAAGGAGATGACACCGCAGCAGGGATAATCAAGTACACCGAAACCAGGTAGCTGCGGGTTACGAAGTAAGTGAAGAGGAAGAAGACGAAGGCAGGAGGTTTCAGACAAAGGGAGCAGAAAAATCAAGATACTCCGGGCCTTTGGCCGAAGACATGCTATACGGGCCTTGTCGAATCCATTGTGCCTATCTCGATGGAAAAAGAGTTTCAAATCATCAGATGAAGGATTGTAGAACTTTTCTAAGACTACAAAGCGCCATGGGTTCAAACCAAGGAGGATGGCAAGGAGAGAAGCACACAAGTCAAGGATACCAAGTGCAAAGGCTAGCAAGGCACCTAAAATCAAAAGTTTACATATCAGCAATGATCCAACCGGTGCCTAAGTCGAAGAAAGAGCGAAAGAGCATATCCAGGCAAGTAAACTTAGCTATATCATCACCACCAGCCACTACAGAATATTTGCGGTGGTCAGATCAACTAGTTAAGTTCAGCAGAGAAGATCACCCAAGAAAAGTTCCCAGGCCGGGCCACTTGCCTATGGTTTTAAAGGCGCAAATAGGAGGATACGACATCGGAAGAGTATTCATGGATACAGGGAGTGGCATAAACCTAATATATGCTAGAACCCTAAAGGCAATGTGTATCTCACTGTCGAGTCTGAAGCCAACAGATTGCTCCTTCCATGGAATAGTACCAGGAGCCGCAAATTACCCTTTGGGGAGAATAGAACTCGATGTCTGCTTTGGCAGTAGCAGCAATTATCGCAGAGAGAAGCTGGAATTCGAAGTTATGGACTGGCCATCGCAGTACCATGCAATCCTAGGGCGCCCAGCATTTGCAAAGTTTATGGCAGTACCTCACTACGCGTATCTTACGCTAAAAATCCCAGGACCCAAGGGAACGATCACGGTACAAGGGAGCTTCGAAGTAGCCAACACTTGCGACAGGGAATTCAATAGAATGGCGCAAACCTTCGGCATGACAGCAGAATACGAGAGGCTGAAAGGAGAAACAGATCATAATGTGCTACCCGACGTTGGACGATCCCTGCCAGATCAGGCTTTCAACACAACTCAGGACTCGAAGAAAATTCAGGTCCATCCCACAGACCCAAGCAAGACAACGTTGATCGCAGTAAACCTGGATTCCGCATAGGAAAGCGCGCTCGTCGAGTTCCTCCATGAGCGCTGGGAAATCTTCGCCTGGTGTCCTTCAGACATGCCAGGGGTTCCCAGAGAACTCGTCGAGCACGCACTAAATGTGGATCCTAAAGCAAAGCCAGTCAAGCAACCATTGCAAAGATTCGATGAACCCAAGAGGAAGGCAATAGCATCAGAATTGCACAGGCTAGAAAACGCCGGATTTATCAGAGAAATAAAAACTTTGAGTTGGATATCCAATCCAGTCATTGTACCCAAGAAAAACACAGACGTACAAAGAGTATGTGTCGACTACACATCTCTCAATAAGCATTGTACAAAGGACCCCTTCCCTCTACCCCGCATCGATCAGATAATTGATTCAACAGCGGGATGCGCAAGGCTTTCCTTTTTGGATGCATATTCTGGTTACAACCAGATCAAGTTGAAAAGAGAAGACGAAGAAAAGACAGCCTTTATCACACCATATGGGGTGTTTTGCTATCAAGTAATGCCATTCGGCCTAAAAAATGCAGGAGCAACTTATCAACGGATGATGCAAAATTGCCTTGGAGGCCAAATAGGGCGCAATATCCAAGTCTATATTGATGATGTATTCATCACTACAAGAGAAGAGGAATCCCTTATCAGCGACTTGGCAGAAACCTTCGACAACCTGAGCAGGTACAAACTCAAGCTTAACCTGACAAAGTGTTCCTTTGGCGTATCGGCAGGACAACTACTAGGGTTCTTGGTGTCAGCACGGGGAATAGAGGTGAACCCAGAGAAAATACAAGCAATTTTAACAATGGGGAAACCCACGAAATTACATGACGTACAGAAGCTCACAGGACGCGTCGCGGCTCTAAGTCGTTTTGTTGCTCGATTGGGAGAAAAGGCACTCCCGTTCTATGCACTTATGAAAAAGTCAGATGATAAGTTCGACTGGACAGCAGAAGCAGACGCAGCTTTTGCGCAGTTGAAAAAAGTGCTTTCCACGCCCCAGTGCTGGTCGCACCAAAAGAAAAGGAGCCGCTACTACTTTACATCGCTGCAACCCATCAAGTGGTGAGTACAGTACTAGTAGTCGAAAGAAGTGAAGAAGGCAAAGCCCACGGCGTCCAGAGGCTGGTATATTTCATCAGCGAAGTACTATCTCCGACAAAACAAAGGTACCCGCATTATCAAAAGCTTGGATATAGTGTTTTTACAACAACACAAAAATTGCGACAATATTTTGCGGTACACCCAATTATAGTGGTCAATGAAGCACCACTATCGAATATATTGAATAATCCTTCGGCAACAGGACGTGTCTCTTTGTGGGGAATCGAGTTATCTCCCATGGACATAATGTACGAAAAAAGGAAGGCGATAAAATCGCAAGTCTTGCCAGACTTTACAGCAGAGTGGCTGGAGCTGCAGAGCACGGGACCACCAGACTTGTCAAGTGTTTGGACAATGTACTTCGACGGTTCTAAGAGAGTCCAAGGCGCAGGCGCAGGAGTAGTCTTGATATCGCCGCATGGCGACAAATTGAAGTATGTTTTAAGGATGAGTTTTTCGCAGGCTTCTAACAATGAAGTAGAATACGAGGCTTTGTTGCATGGAATGAAGATGGCTAAAGCATGTGGAGTAACTCGCCTAAAAATATTTGGAGATTCCAACCTTGTTGTTCAGCAAGTTATGAATAGGTGCGACACAATCAATGACAACATGATGGCCTACAAGAACTTATATCACTATCTTGAAGGAACATTTGATGGATGCGAAGTCTCGCACATCAGCAGAAACAATAATGAAGAAGCCGATAACTTAGCAAATATCGGGTCACAGTGTTTACCCGTACCATCTGGAGTATTCTGGGAGGAAATAGTGGAAAGGTCAATAAAAAGTGTCAAAAGTTCGACTACTGCAGCAGGCTCGGGGGCTACGCCGGAACCCGAGGAAGTCATGATGATAGAAGAAACCTGGATGCAGCCATATCTCGCATACATGATAAATAAACAGTTACCAGAAGATGCAGTGGAAGCCAAGAGGATAACTCGACGATCAAAAGCATTTGTCGTGTTGCAAGGAAAATTGTACAAAAAGAGCATTACTGGCGTTTTGCAGTGTTGTGTAACACCTCAGGAAGGACAAGCAATATTAAAGGATATACACGACGGAGTGTGCGGCCATCATGCCAGCAGCAGGGCAATAGCGGCAATAGCGGCAAAAGCGTTTCGAGCAGGATTTTATTGGCTAATAGCCATCGAGGACACGAAAGATATAGTTCGGAAGTGTGAAGCATGTCAAAGATTTGCATCTCGACCGCACGCGCCAGCAGTAGAGCTAAAGCCAATACCATTGTCCTGGCCCTTTGCACAATGGGGCCTTGATATGGTGGGAAAATTGCACAAATCTTGGCCAGGAGGACATGTTTACATGTTAGTGGCAGTCGATAAATTTACCAAGTGGGTGGAAGCGGCTCCGGTAACAACTCAAGATTCGACAGCAGCAATCAACTTCATCAAGTCAATAGTTTTCTGTTTCGGTGTACCATATAGCATCATCACGGACAACGGGACAAACTTCACTTCGAAGGAATTCAAGAGTTACTGCGAAGGACTAGGAATCAAGCTCAAATTTGCATCTGTGGCACACCCGAAGACAAATGGGCAAGTCGAAAAAGCCAATGGCTTGATATGCAGTGGGATAAAAAAGAGGCTCTTAGCACCTCTCGAGAAAGCCAAGAGCGCTTGGGTAGATGAATTACCCTCCATTCTTTGGAGCCTAAGAACCACGCCTAATGCAGCAACTCAAGAAACTTCTTTCTTCCTGGTCCATGGCGCAGAAGCCATGCTTCCAGTCGAAGTTACACATGAAGCTCCAAGAGTAACGGCATACGACGAAGCAATAACAACAGAAGCATTGCAAGACGATGTCGATGCACTAGATGAAGCAAGAGATAAAGCATTAGAAAGAGCCACGCAGTATCAACAGAGCCTGTGAAACTACCATAGTAGTCAAGTTCGTCCACGATCCTTTTTGGTGGGAGATCTAGTTTTGCGACTCAGGCAAGACAGCCATGGCAAATTGGAGTCCCCTTGGGTGGGACCTTACATCATCACAGAAGTGATACCAGGAGGATCTTATCGACTACAAGACAAGAAGACAGGAAAAGACGAAAGCAACCCGTGGAATACGGAGCAGCTACGATGTTTTTACGCGTAGAATAAATCTAGTGGTATCAGTAAACTCAAGTTAGCCTTCTGAACCCAGAACATGAGGCCATAGGTCGGGTTCCTTGGGTTGACCTCGACAAAATTGTACAAATATTTCTACTTCTCCGCTCGGGGGCTTCAACCCTCGGGTCGTACGAAAGAAACTTTTATCACGACAAGGAGATCTTTTACACTACTAGGTTGTGCAGACAACCCGATATTCTTCAAAATAATTGGTTCACAAAGAACCCGATATATATAACGCATACCTCACAACAAAGATTTGTTCTCATGGTACTATTAAAAGCATAAAAGCAAAGTACGAGTATTCATTACAGATAGCACGGCAGCAAAGGATACTAAGAAAAGAGATTATATAAAAGCAGATGCTAAACTTCAGCTTCATACTCCTTCTGGCATTGGGTGCCATCATAGATCTTCACATCGAACTTTGACGTGCCGATGTGGAAGTCGAAGGTCATGAAGAAGCCTTGGTGGAGGTCGTGGTCTTCTACAAACCGCGACCAACCACCCTTGAAGTATTGTTCGCCGTCGCCATCATACCAAACCTCCACTTCGTACGGAGTCCCTCCACCAGATTGTTCGCGAAGAACCGCTTCTCGCAGTTCTTGCCCATCCATGAACTTGGTAAAATTCAGCGGTAGGCGCTGAATCTCATGGCACTGCGCCATGGCAATGCAGAAGAAAGAAAAAATTCTTGGAGAGGCAGAAGGAGCAGCAGGCGGAGGAGCGCTCGGACCTGGGGCGATGCCAGTCACCTTGGGTTTGTTCTTGCTACCAGGTGGGCGGCCAGGACGACGCTTCACCGGAGCGACCGATGATGAACCTGCGGCGGCCAGAGTTGTTTTGTTTTTTGCTTCCATGAGGACGGCCGCGACCCCGCGGTGCTACCGGAGAGCCAAGGTTCAGACGAGAACCATCTGCATCAGCCATGTGGAAGATTGGAAAAACTAAAAACCCTAGATGAAAAGAGGAGATGATGCGGCGGAGGAGGACTCTGATTAGGGTTTTTCCCCTTGCCAGAGATGCTTTATTTATAAGCACATATTATCGGGCCCCCGTGATAAGCAAGGCCCATAAACATATTTACAAAGGAGTTAAATTCTGCATATAGCAGACGATAATAACAAAGGAAAAAAATAGAGATCGAAGGATATGAAAAACCTCGCCTTAGGGCTCGGGGGCTTCCAAACAAGAGAAACTAGAAGGAAGAAGAAGAAGAGAATTTTGAGCCTATGATTGACTACAAGTATCCAACCATAGCCTCGAGGGCTACTCCCATCGGGAGCGCTGAGCGCGCACCCGATAGAAATTAAGGCAAGCAACAATGAAGATGAAGAGAATCTACCATGCAAACTTCGACTACGTAGTCGACAAAATATAGAGCAATTACTCCCATCGGGAGACAGTGGGGAGAAGTTAATTCAAAATTCTTTGATTTTATCAGTCAAAAGAGACTGCGACATGAGATTATCGAGTTGCGTTATCACAACGAAACTCGAATGCCGTGATTTATCATGATGGTAAGACCCCGGGATCCGTGCTGTGTGGCCTGGTATATGCACATGGATGCGCTCTGCTAGTATGTATACGTGTCTACGACGTGAAGAAAATCCTGGTGGACGCACTGGGTACCCTGAGAATCACTGGGATTCATTCTTTGTAAGACCTAAATGCGGCAAAAGAATGGGTTTGACCGGTATCCCGAATTCAAATCCAAGGGGATTGAATTTGAAGTAGGTGGCAAGTATCTGTTCCGGCAGTTAACTGACCTCTTGATCCGCCAGAGTTTTCAGGCTTGTTCATCAAAACCCCTTGCGAAATATTATCATAAAGATAAGTCGAAAGACCAAGTCGAAGATTTGAAGATATGAAGAAGTCGAAGAATTAATCAAGTCGAAGATTTAAAGATTAGAGATTCAACCTGAATCTGCAATTCTGGTAGAATCTCAGGGGCTACTGACAAGGGTATAGTTAATAGAGCCCGTTAGTTGAGTACCCCTTAGTCCCGTTAAGCTAGGCCCAATTGTAATGATAGTCGATGTACGAGTTCTTACCGTATGTCGATATTGTAATCTGTATCGGATCCTACCCGATCCTCAAGACCTGGCCACCTATATATAGGGGCCAGGAGGGGACGGTATAGGGCAGATTGAAAGCCATCCAGGTTGAACACCCAAGTTTACTTTTGATACACACTTATTTCGACTAACCTTACCTTCGAGTTCATCCTACGCCCTCTTCCCCTGATCCTAAGTCCTTCATCTAGGACATTTGTTGAGTTAACCCTCGTCACCCGGTCTGCCGCCGGATGGTCCGGCCAGGGGACCAGCCTCTGGGCCGAACTAGCCCACTTTTGGCAGGCGATTCCACCATCTTTCTTTTTGTGCATGAAAACCCTTTCACCTGTGAACTTAAACCTGTATGCATACATTTCAAATATTAGTTCACACAAAACATAGTCATGTCATTGTAAATCAAAAAAGTAGAAATGGACAAATGTCCTTTCACACATGTTCTTCGCCGCACTTCTTGGTCAGACCTGGTGCTTCCCAGCCAGAAGGTGGATTTTCGGTATGACAAGGTGCTGGATTTCGAAAACAAGGTGCGATCTCCATGGGCCTCGCCCCGTGCGCCGCCTGACATTGCTGCTTCGGCCAAAAAACATCCCGCTCCCATTGAAGGTGAAGAGCTCCTGCCATGGCGAGCACCGCGAGCCATGTAGGAAAGCACCAGTTCATCTTCGAATAGGATTCTCCCGCGACGGAGATCACAGACAATGGTTGGGTTCGAGTTAATTAGTGGTACGCAAAGAAAATTTGGGGAAAATTTCGAAGGAAGAAAAAAATGCGCGAGGAGTAGTGGATTTGGAGAAAGAAATCTCCGAGACAAGACCATCCAGTAGAGAAACGGATACAGATTAATCTGGAAGCGTCATGGCCTCACGTTAATGTATTGGGTGAGAACAAGTTCTTAGCTATCGCCTCAATAGTTTTGGCATTCGTGGAATATAACCAGGCTAACATGAGCATCGAATGTCATTAGTCTTAAAAAAAGTAAGAGAAATTCCACACCAATCACTTGTAAAAAATATGAGATCAACAATTGTAATAGAGTGATTGTATTATCCAGAAAATTTTATCTTATGGTATTCTTCCATAGCAACGCACGGGTATTTAGCTAGTGCAGGATCATTCTTGACAGAGGGAGTAGTACATTTCACCCGCACGACTCGAAACGACTCCCGAGCCGCTCGCGCGAGGGCGGCTCTGGAGGCCCCGATCCAGATCTCAGCCGCCACCAGAGGTTGCCCTGACGGCCGCTGCTGCCGCCTCGCCGGCGGTGGCGGCCACGCCTGGCCGTCGAAGGCGGCGGGCGGGGATGGCTTGGCCCACCGATCTCCTTTCGCGCGGGGGGGTCGTGTGCAAGGTCGAGCGGGTGGAGGCCAAGCGGCAGCGCGGTGGCGATCTGCAGCGCTCGCCGGCGTGCTGCGGGGAGGCGAAGAGAAGACGGAGGGGCCCCTGTCGGCGGTGGCGCTTCCCCTGGCGGCGGCGGCGCATCCCTTGCGGCGGCGGCGCTACCTGGCGGTGGCGGCGGCTCATCCCGGGCGCGGTCGGCGCTGCCCTAGCGGCAGCTGCGGCGGCTCCCCGAGCGCTGTCGGCGCTGCCCTGTCGGAGGCGCTTACCAGGCGACGGCCCTAGCAGCGGCGGCGCTGCCCTGGCGGCGGTGTGCTTGCTGGGGGTTCTGCTCCTGGGCCGCTGGTTTGGGCCGTTCCGGGGCTGATTTTTCTTTTGGGCTCGTTCTGAGCCAAAAAAAAGGTCGGCCTATTCTGATCGCCGGAAACCGGATGGCGGTGTGGGGACTGCTGGTCCGGCCAAATAAAGGAGGCGTCCTAGGGTTTCTTCTCGCGACAAGATAAAGATCTATCAGTTACCTGTCCTCAGGATGATGGCTGAAGTGTCGTGTTCCGGAAAGCTCCGCCGGTGAACTTCATTGGGCGTGTCATGCCTGAAGATCGCTGGATCGGATGGAATCCGGTCGTGCGCGCCCATGTTTTTTATCTGACCGTTTGGTTTCAGAGGAAGCGTTGCGAAGCTCTGCTGGCTGTTACCATCATGTGGCACGATCTCGTTCCATGGTGAAGTCGGTTAGTGGAGAATGTCATGGAAGCCGGGATCTGAGGACCGGCAATGGTGGTTTGAATCTTTGTGGCAAGGCGGAATTGGCTTGGTGATTGATGACTCGGAGCAGCAGCTTTGTAAGTGGGGGCGACAGCACAGGAGAGGTCCAAAGTCCTACCTTGCAGGATGAAAATCTAAGGTCTGGCCTTAGTTGGTTGTGCCTGGCAATGATCTTGTTGAAGGCATTGCTTTGTGAGCGGGGACGTTCTTCAGGGTGAAAACCTAAGATCTATGATCGGGCGACGACGGTGTGTGTACACTGTTTCCTTCTTGAAGGCTTTGCTTTTGAAGAAGCTGGAGTTCTGGTGCTGTTTTGGGGGTGTTAGTGCTGCTGTTACGGAGAATTAATCGCTAAAGCAGGACTTTTTCTTTTTCGTATTTCTTATTCTGTTTTAGTTGGCTGTGTGCATCCGTATTGCCACTAGGGCACTGCGTTGTTGCAGAGGCTGGATGTAATTGATATCTTCTTGATATTAATATATATTCTTTATCTAAAAAAATCACCCGCACGGGGATCCGGATTTGGATGCAGTGCACGGTGCCTTGTCGGCTACCTCGCACTGTCGTCTTCTTCTTTTCTTGTCACTCGTAGTACTCGAAATGTGTACCCTTTCCTACTGCTAGAACTATAGATTTGAGCCTGAAGCGCCAACGCTTGCAAGTTGCAGCCAGCTTTCCATTGATGGACACAAGACGACGGCCCATATCTGCAATCTGAGAACAAAAAACCATAGTTTTCCCTAAACTCAGCCACTAGTCCTTTCTGAAAGCCGAAAAGGCATCGCAGCACACGGCAACATAAGCTACGAGCGTCCTATGGCAACTTGCATGCCGCTGCTGGCTGCCCCGTCATTGCGCAGGCAAGATCACGTCAAAGTATATATATCACTTCATCTTCGACTTCACGGTACCATTTGATCTGTTGCTCGCCACATGCCGCACCGGCCAAGTGAATGTCAGCATTGCCCTTGAGTAAGTATGTGATCTCTCCATCTGACAGAACTTAGTGCATGTCCCATCTCTTTCTACAAAGAGAGAATACTCGGAAGTCAGGACACAGACCTGATGTGATCTTGCCTGCTCCGGGGCATGATTGTCCAACACTTCATTCACCCAATCCCCCTTCTTCCACCCAATACACCTCCAACCCTCCTCATCAATCAACATTGGGTGTCTGGAGCACGGGGGTTTGATTCGTTTGCAATTTCAACAGAACTAAAACTGAGAGAGATAAGCATAATCTTGTAATGTTAATTACTCATCAAGATCAGATTCCTAGAGTCCAGCTCTGCGCTAGCGATCAAGTCACGTCAGCTTGTATGTGCTATTGCCCTCGGACACAAACAAAAGTCAATCGGGGCATTATCTGAGCTAGCTTCACCAGAAAAGAACCGATCAGCACGTGCGTCGCAGCGAGAGTTCTTGGCGTCAGTATTTCTTGGGGACATTCAGGCGAGGGCGAGGAAGAGAGAACGTATGGGTATGGATACGGCCGGCGCCCTCGAGCAGCTACCAAGAAAACGTGAGGGGGAGGAGTGTCGCGATTCCCCTTTGATCCGACGTGTTTCGTGGGGATTCCAGGGGGCTAATCCTACCTAAAACCGGCCTGCAAAACAGTCCGCCGTTGGGCTAACCCCATTAAAACTCCTGCGCAAAACAAAGGCCTGAAGAGAGAAAACCCTACCTACGCCGCCGCCGTCGGTACTCGCTGTCACAGTTCCATGACGTCTACACACGCTTCTGTTTTTGTAGACAGTGTTGGGTCTCCAAGTGCAGAGGTTTATAGAGCAGCAGCAAGTTTCCCTTAAGTGGATCACCCAAGGTTTATCGAACTCGGGGAGGAAGAGGTCAAAGCTATCCCTCTCAAGCAACCCTGCAATTACGATACAGAAAGTCTCTTGTGTCCCCAACACACCCAATACACTTGTCAGATGTATAGGTGCACTAGTTCGGCGAAGAGATAGTGAAATACAAGTGGTATAGATGATTATAAGTAGTAAATGCAATTTGGAATAAAAATCGCTGCGAGCAAACATGTAAAAAAACAGGAAGTAAACGGTGTGCAATGTTTGGAAACAAGGCCTAGGAATCATACTTTCACTAGTGGACACACTCCCAACAAATATAACATAATTGAACAAATAGATAACTTCTCTTCACTATGGTACTCTGAATTACTCTCCTATTGAATAACACTAATCATTGCGTAGGGCTACGAAGCACTCCTCAAAGTTCATCAAGTACTTGACAAACACCACGCATAGAGATATCCAAATCAAATCACAACTCAAGATAAATATTATTGCAACTTAGACCAAGTACTAACACGGTGCACACACTGTCAACATTACACCATGAAAGGAGGAATAGATCACTTCAATACTATCATAGTGATAATTATTCTCATAATCCATAAAAGATCACAATCGTAGCCTAGACCAAGTACCACCATGATGCACGCACTGTCACCGTTACACCATGGCAGGAGGAATAGATTACTTTAATAACACACTAGAGTACACATAATGAAGAAGAGTAACATCTACTTATTCAACATGATACAAAGCTCACGATCACATAAAGATCACATCATGGGAGAGAGAGGTGAACCACATAGCTACCGGTAGAGCCCTTAGCCCCGGGGGAGAACTACTCCCTCCTCATCATAGGAGACAGCAAGGTTGATGGAGATGGCGGTGAGGTCGATGGAGACGGCGGAGACGGCGATGGAGACCGATGGAGATGGCTCCGGGGGCACTTCCCCGTCCCGACAGGATGCCAGAACAGAGACTTCTGTCCCCCGAAATTTGTCGGTGGCGGCGGCGGAACTACGGAAATCTTTCTGGAAAATTGCCGACTCCTCTAGGGTTTTCTATCCCGAGGCTTCTTATAGGCGAAGGGGCGTCGTCAGGAGTGGCCCCAGGCCTCCTCACACCTAGGCGGCGCGGCCAGGGCCTGGGCCGCGCCGGCCTAGTGTGAGGCTGGCCTGTGGCCCCTCTCCTTCACCTCTTCGGATCTCTGGAAGCTTCCGGGGAAAATAAGACTTTAGGAACTTGTTTCGTCCAATTCCGAGAATATTTCCTGTGTAGCTTTTCTGAAACACAAAAATAGCAGAAAACAGGGAACTGGCACTGTGGCATCTTGTCAATAGGTTAGTTCCGGAAATCACATAAAAATGCCACGAAGTGTAACGAAACACAAGACAAATGGTGTAAAAACAAGCATGGAGCATCAAAAATTATAGATACGTTTGAGACGTATCAGCATCCCCAAGCTTAACTCATGCTCGTCCTCGAGTAGGTAAGTGATAACAAAAGAAATAATTTTTGAGGTGACATGCACCATCACAATTTGATCATATAGGTAAAGCATTGAGCGCTGGGATCAAAAGAACTTAAAACATGGGCATGAAAGATATAATCTTGATAATAGAAACTTAGCAACCATGTTATAAACATGAAAATGAACACAAACAAAAGATCATGAAAATGAAACAATGAAAGTCAAACGTGTGTTCAAATCATAAGGAAAAACATACAAATGGTTTTTAGCTTGTCCTTCATGGAGAGCAAAACATAAATGCATAGGACACCTTCAAGTTTAAGAGGGCGACTAGATACAAATAATTTGAGAACAAGTGAAACCAACAATATGAATCAATCAATGAAAACTTTGGGACAATGCACATTATACTAAGAATGACAACTATGCTCTCTTAATGGTGCATAAAGATAGAAGGTGGTGACTCAACATAAAAGTAAAAGAAAGGTCCTTCGCGGAGGGAAGCAGTGATTAAACATGTGCTAGAGCTTTTCATTTGTAAAACAGAGAGATAAAAATTAGTTTTTGAGAGGTGGTTTCTTTTGTCAACGACTGGCAATGGGGTTCTTACTATCTTCCATACAAAAATGAAGCAAGTTTTTGAGAGAGAGATTGGCACTTTTGTGCTCTTTTATAAAGCTTGGCACTCCTCCCCACCTTTTTTCCTTTCTCAAACCATGGCTAACCGATTCCATCGGGTGCCCACCAACATTCACATACCATGGAGGAGTGCCTTTTTTCTTTTTTTTTTCTTTTTTTTTTGGAATAAGCAATATGGAAGATAGCAAATCCGACCACTACGTCCCCATGAGCTAAAAACAGTGGCACAAAACGAGAAGTAGTTGAAAGTTTTGAAAGGTAGCACATGAAAATTTACTTGGAATTGCTTACAAATACCATGCATAGGAATTTATAGTGGACACAATGGCAAACTTAGTTTTTGGGAGTTGGATGCACGAGTAGAGCTCATACTCAGTACAAAATGAGGGCTAGCAAAAGACTGGGAGCGACCAACTAAGAGAGCAATAACGGCCATAATCATGCAAAGCGACAAAGCAACATTAAAAGAAGCATAAGATGGCATCAAAAGTCAAAAACTAAATGATCATAGAGGCTATGGCGACTTTGTATGAGTCAAACATGTGTGAGCATGCGCCAAGTCAACCCAAATAAAGCATCAAGGAGAAAACCAAAATAATGCTTCCAAATAATTAAAACAACGCATGATTTTTTCAAAGGCTCATTAAGCAATCTCAGTTATTTGAGACAAGTCATGCTACAACAAAACTACTAATCATACTATCAAAAAGACATCAAGCATGACATGCAAAAGCCTAGGCCGCAGTCTACACAAGCTCCTTTTTGTACCACTTTTTTTGCATAAAGCCTTTTCTCTTTTCCAACACCATTCAAACCATTTTCAGGAAACTCTTTTGAGGAAAACCAGCATATACCAAAGGCCCAAATACACCTTGATGCAAAGATAAAACAAGATCTGAACAAAAATCAAGGCGAAAAACGAAAACTAAACGCAGTAGCAGAAAAAGAGAACTCTCGTTGAAACGATAAGAGTGAAAAACGGAGTGTTCTTGGCAAATGAAAAACGGAGCATATCTCTCTCCAAACACATGATGTGATCCAAACTTTTATTGCAGCAAACAAAGCTAAAGAAAACTAAAAACAACTGATGCTCCAAGAAAAACACATAGTGCATGAAGCAATAAAAATATAGTGTTTTGAAAGGTGACCAGATTTTTGCCGATGAAGAAGGGGTGCCTCGGGGGCATCCCCAAGCTTTGACGCTTGTACTTCTTGGATATTTCTTGGGGTGATGCATGGGCATCCCCAAGCTTGAGCTTTTGTTCATTCTTCATCTCATCATTCTCCAATCCCTACACTTGAAAACTTCATTCATACAAAACTAAACACAAATCTATTGGCAACATTAGTGTAAGCATAACATTGAATCAACCCTTTTTGCTTCAGGTTTCAACCTAAAACCACCACATATAAAGTATATACTACTGTAGCAACTTCTCCAAAAGTTCTGTGATCAAAAGAACTCAAAAAGAAAGCGATAAAGCGGCAAACACAAATATTGGCAGAAATCTGTCAAAACAGAACAGCTGACAAAGGACGAATTTTTGAGGGGTTTTCTGTTGCTCAAATAAAAAAGTGTTCAACTAATGAAAGTTTGGATATAACCTGGGGCATATGCACAAGAAATCGCAGGTCCAAAAGATATACAGAGAATTTATACGAATTTTTACGGTGCAGCACCAAAAACAGTTTCAGGACAGCAACATCCCCAAATCTTACCTCACTCGAATTAGAGGCTTCTCTTGGCACAACAATGAAATAAAAAAAAACAATGAAATAAAAAGGATAAGGAGCGGTTATTACAGTAGTAATAACTTCCAAGACTCAAATAAAAGAAAAAGTACTGCAAAATAAACAATGGGTTATCTCGCAAGAGTGCTTTTCTTTAACGCCTTTGAGCTAGGCGCAGTAATTTGCAAAGATGCTCATGTGGGCGCCATATAAGAGCTTGAGGCAAAGACGCCATATAGGAACTTGAAGCAATAGAGAGCATCAAAAAGCAGATATGAAAGACATTTAAATCTAAACCACTTCCTATGCATAGGAATCTTGTAAGAAAATAAATCAATGAGGCACATAGTAGCAAGCATGGATAGATAAAACAAGTGCCACTTCAAGATTTGCAACATAAAGAGGGGAAACTTAATATTGTTGAGATCCATCAAACCATGTTTCCCTCTCTCATAATAACTTTCAGTAGCATCATGAATAGAACTAACAATATAACTATCACATAAAACATCCCTATCATGAGCCACATGCATAAAAGAATTAATACTCACCACAGGAACAATAGTAGTAGGAGCAGATTCAACAGAATAATTATTCTCATCACCATAATCATCAAAAATAGGAGGTATATTGTAATCATAACTAATTTTATCCTCAATAGTAGGTGAACTGAAAATATTATACCCATCATCATAACCATCATAAACTAGAGGTTCAGTATCATCACAAGCTAGAGAACAGCTATTTCGCAAAGCATATTCTTCAAACATATCATCATAAGAAGGAACATCACATATGGGAGATAAAATATTATCAGAACAAACTTTCTCCACTAAAGCTGGGGAACTAAAAATATCATGCTTAACAAAACCAGCTTCCCCAAGCTTAGACTTTTCTATAGCATTAGCAACAACGGTGTTCAAAGCATTCATACTAACAACACTATTAGCATGCAAATTAAGCTCCAAAGGTTTTTCAATTTTCTCTTCAAACACTTCATATCTAAACTCAGGAAAAAGACTAAAGAACTCTTTGTTTTCCATTAAGCCTAACTAGTGAAAATAAAAACAAGAAACAAAAAGATGTAATTGCAGAATCTAAAGGAAATAACTTCGAGCACTCACCAGCAACTAAAAAACTTAGTAGCCAAAGAATGTGAGTACCTTTTACCTTACCTCCCTGGCAACAGCGCCAGAAAAGAGCTTGATGTCTACACACGCTTCTGTTCTTGTAGACAGTGTTGGGCCTCCAAGTGCAGAGGTTTGTAGAGTAGCAGCAAGTTTCCCTTAAGTGGATCACACAAGGTTTATCGAACTCAGGGAGGAAGAGGTCAAAGCTATCCCTCTCAAGCAACCCTGCAATTACGATACAGAAAGTCTCTTGTGTCCCCAACAAACCCAATACACTTGTCAGATGTATAGGTGCACTAGTTCGGCGAAGAGATAGTGAAATACAAGTGGTATAGATGATTATAAGTAGTAAATGCAATCTGGAATAAAAATCGCTGCGAGCAAACATGTAACAAACAGGAAGTAAACGGTGTGCAATGCTTGGAAACAAGGCCTAAGAATCATACTTTCACTAGTGGACACACTCCCAACAAATATAACATAATTGAACAAATAGATAACTTCTCTTCACTATGGTACTCTGAATTACTCTCCTATTGAATAACACTAATCATTGCGTAGGGCTACGAAGCACTCCTCAAAGTTCATCAAGTACTTGACAAACACCACTCATAGAGATATCCAAATCAAATCACAACTCAAGATAAATATTATTGCAACTTAGACCAAGTACTAACACGATGCACACACTGTCAACATTACACCATGAAAGGAGGAATAGATCACTTCAATACTATCATAGTGATAATTATTCTCATAATCCATAAAAGATCACAATCGTAGCCTAGACCAAGTACCACCATGATGCACGCACTATCACCATTACACCATGGCAGGAGGAATAGATTACTTTAATAACACACTAGAGTACACATAATGAAGAAGAGTAACATCTACTTATTCAACATGATACAAAGCTCACGATCACATAAAGAACACATCATGGGAGAGAGAGGTGAACCACATAGCTACCGGTATAGCCCTTAGCCCCGGGGGAGAACTACTCCCTCCTCATCATAGGAGACAGCAAGGTTGATGGAGATGGCGGTGAGGTCGATGGAGACGGCGGAGACGGCGATGGAGACCAATGGAGATGGCTCTGGGGGCACTTCCCCGTCCCGGCAGGGTGCTGGAACAGAGACTTCTGTCCCCCAAAATTCGTCGGTGGCGGCGGTGGAACTACGGAACTCTTTCTGGAAAATTGCTGACTCCTCTAGGGTTTTCCGTCCCGAGGCTTCTTATAGGCGAAGGGGCGTCGTCAGGAGTGGCCCCAGGCCTCCTCACACCTAGGCGGCGTGGCCAGGGCCTAGGCCGCACCGGCCTAGTGTGAGGCTGGCCTGTGGCCCCTCTCCTTCACCTCTTCGGATCTCTGGAAGCTTTCGGGAAAAATAAGACTTCAGGAACTTGTTTCGTCCAATTCCGAGAATATTTCCTATGTAGCTTTTCTGAAACACAAAAACAACAGAAAACAGGGAACTGGCACTGTGGCATCTTGTCAATAGGTTAGTTCCAAAAATCGCATAAAAATGCCACGAAGTGTAACGAAACACAAGGCAAATGGTGTAAAAACAAGCATGGAGCATCAAAAATTATAGATACGTTTGAGACGTATCACTCCACAACTCTTGCTTTGCTCCTAGGACGGAATCGAGAACCCAGACGGCGACCATGGCGGATGCAGCGGGTGCAGCCGTACAGGCGCCTCTCCTCAGTGGCCTCCCGGATGAGATTGTGGTATGGGAGATCCTCGTACGCCTGCCTCCCAAACACCTCCTCCGCTGTCGCGCTGTCTGCCGTGCCTGGCACTGCGCCACTTCCACCCACGACTTCCTCCATGCCCACCACCGCTGCCAGCTCTCCCTTCCTATCATCTGCGGGTAGGAATACGGTGGCACTCGCCACAAAAGCATCGCCATCTTCGATTACCGGGCCACCGATGCCCACCTCCAACGCGTTGCCCGGCTTGAATATGGCTTCCATCTGGAGGCCTCCTGCGATGGCCTCCTCATCCTCTACAACTACAATTGCACGGCTGGATTCAGCTACTCCGTCTGTAATCTGGCCACATGTCAGCATGCTCCCCTCCCGCAATTATCGGGCTTCATTGTTCTAGCCATGTATATGCACTGCCCTACCGGCGAGTACAGACTGTTACTGCACGGCTTTCTCGCCGATCAGATAGCTGACCGTGAAGATCGAACTGGCTGTTTAATCCTCACGCTGGGCTCCGACCAGCCGCCAAGATACATCGCGACGATAGAGGATGTTGGGTCAAGGAACTTGAACAGTTCTGCCCTGCTCCGTGGTAGCCTACACTGGTACCCGATACAGGATCAGACTCGAAGCAAAGTGGTGATAGTATTTGACACCACGTCCGAGTCGTTCCGGAAGATGCGTGCTCCAGATGCTCCCGCCTAGTCATACATCTTTGAGATGGATGCCACCCTTGGCATCCATAGCTGTGACAAGAACACGGAAACTGTTCATATATGGGTGTTGCAGGACTACGAAGGCGAGGTTTGGGAGCGAATGTATAATGTCAAGCTACCGTGCAGGGAAATCAGGCGGGAGTTTGGATGGGAGGATGACGATTGGGATGCTAGCATTGTGTCGGTGGACGGAGACGTCCTCTTGCTGGTCATCCATGACTTGTGGATGGTTTACATCTACATTGACAGCGAGCTGGTTGCTAAATACCATCATAATGATGAAAACTTCAATTCTTATAAACTTATGTTGAAACAAACCCTTGTCCAGCATACCTTCTTTGACGCTGTAGAAGGTTATGCCGTGAACGCTTTGCCTTTCGTGTGAGAACTGTTGAATGCGGCGTGGTTCTTCTCAGTGGCCTACTAGCTGTCAGTATACAAAGGAGCTGCAATATCCATGAACTGGGTCATTATTATCTTGGGATTTCTATTTTCATGCCCTCAGGTCCTTAGTTGTACTCAGTTTTCCCCAGCTCCTTAGTTTTTCCTCAGTTTGTCCAAGCCCTTGGCTGAAACCGTCACCAGTGCTAGAACAGCCGGTTGCCCGACGGTTCAACACCTTTGACCGTTAACTGCTGACTAGTGGGGCCACGTAGAGCCCGCAAAGACACGTCAGAGCATCCATCTTTGTTTGACCGTAAGCATCGCCGTATCCCTGATCAAAATGCGAACGAGTGGGGCTTCGGTATATCGAATGACAAGTGGGGCCATGACGCTGATACAAGGGGCAATACACGGGTAGGATTAGATTTTTAAACGGAGCTCTACAGCGATGGCACGGAGGAGGTGGCCTGTGGGGTGCCGAGATGAGATCGACGTCCACAAAGAACTGCATGAGGCAAGACCAGACGCATTAGATAGATATGAACTAGACGCGTTTAACCATGCAAAGAAGAGAAGAAATGGTCGAGGACATCGACGACGACCTCAACACTTTGACTGACGGTATCGGACACGAACGCGAGCAATGTAGAGAAAACTAGTGTCTCTCCTTTCTGGCATGTATAGATGGGTGCTAGGGGAGTGTGGTGGCGAAGGGAAAGACCTCGCGGTGGTCTGTGCGTCCAGCATAGCGGGGCGGCGTGGCCGTGCCCACATCGGCGTGCATGTTCGGCATTGGCATCAGCATGTATGTTCGTCATTGGCCTCGGCGGTATCTCTGGTGTGTCAGTGATCGAATGAGGGGACGGGATTGAGGGTGCATCCCGACGGTGACCTAGCAGTGGCGGCGAGCATGCATAGCCATTCTGACGATGCCGATATCGGCATCAGCATCGTTTGGAGGCTGTGGTGCTCGAATCATGGTGGAAATTGCGATTCCCTATTATTTTTACATGCATAATATATAGAAAAAGCTAGATCTCTAAATCGATGCATATGAAGCTACATATATATTCTTGGTCATAATCCCCTTATCTAAAGGGGATGGATGCATGGCTTCACGTCGTCGTCGCTTTCATCGTCAGTATCTTTGTCGTCCGTGTAGTAGTACTTCCTGCACAATGTTACGTCGAACACCTTCACTGTGAGCACATCATCGCCTTCATATTTGAAGTGTAGGATGTAGCCGAAATCTACACCATGCGCGATGGCGAAATTCTCCTTCCCCTTCCCCTTCCCCTTCCCCTTCCCCTTCCGGCCGGTGTCCGAGACGTGGAAGCCATGGCAATGGATCAAGTGTATGTGAACGAAGAAAAGAGAGGCAGAAATGAAGAAGAGAGAGGCAGAACCTATTGACATGAGGGATGGCCGTTGTGGGGGTTTATAAGGGCGAGATGACCGTTGTGGGGTTTACATAATAAATTAAGGAGGAGATGACCGTTGTGGGTGTTTATATCTCAACAAAAAGTAATGCCTAAAAGAAATGGAAATTCGTGATAGTTTATTATTTTACCGTGAAAAGTAATGCCTAAAGGAAATTCGTGATAGTTTATCATTTCACCGTGAAAAGTAATGCCTAAAGGAAATTTGTGAAAAGTAATGCCTAAATGGAAATTTGTGATAGTTTATTATTTTACCGTGAAAAGTAATGCCTAAAGGAAATTTGTGATAGTTTATCATTTCACCGTGAAAAGTAATGCCTAAAGGAAATTCGTGAAAAGTAATGCCTAAATGGAAATTCGTGATAGTTTATTATTTTACCGTGAAAAGTAATGCCTAAAGGAAATTCATGATAGTTTATCATTTCTCCGTGAAAAGTAATGCCTAAAGGAAATTCGTGATAGTTTATTATTTTACCGTGAAAAGTAATGCCTAAATGGAAATTCGTGATAGTTTATCATTTTACCGTGAAAAGTAATGCCTACAAGAAGTGGAAAATCGTGATTAGCAAACTTGTTGAATCCGGTGGCCAACTCGTTATTTAGCATACATAGAGGGGTAGTAGTTTGCCACCGACAGATAGAGAGAGGGTGGCACGATCCTGCCCGTTAGATCATAGGATCGACGGTAGGTGGGCACGATCCGTGTGACAACAGCTCAACCAATCAGGCCAAGTTTGGGCTTCTGTGAGAAGGGTGAGGGTAAAACTGAGTAGTATCAAGGATACAAGGGTAAGTAAATAGTAAACAGGCTAAGGAATTCAAATAAGAGATTTAGAAAAAGAAAAACACATGTTTTGTACAATGAAACCCAGGTTGGCCTACCTCAAAGTATTAGCAATTCAAATATACATGAGTGTAAAAAGTATGGCCTCATTCAGACAAACTATGTTTTGGATATAGATGTTTTGAGAAGGGGTTTGAGTGGAAATCCATGAACCTTCATAGCTACTAGTGATTTCAGAATGGCCATTTGTGTGAAAACTTGATTTATATATGATTGTTATGATTTTCTACGTGGCAGGTCGCGTAACAAGACTCCATGAGTAGGAGGCACTATGATTTTATTTTTTTGAATTTTTTTGCGCATGAAATGACTCAATTAGATGGCTTAATCCCATCTGTTGACTCTCTATTGACCAGCCACTTGAGGGTAAAACTGAGTATATTGCACTAGCCAGTATTAGTACTCGAGGGGAAAACTGAGTACATATATTTTTCCAGTGTAAGACTCGAGGGTAGAACTGAGTACACGTAACGGTGCCGACGTGTAGTCCCACGGACGCGTGTCGCGGTGAGCAGCGGTTAGCCACACGGTGCGTGTGTTGAGACCAAACGTCAACTGCTGAGACGAACCGTCACTTTGCCAGTACATAGCCCCTCTCTCCCTCCCTCTGCACACAGTCTCATTATAACTCACGCACGCAACCACGCCTCTCACGTCCCATCACCTTCTCCAAATCCAAAAAACCCCAACCGCCCTACGCGCGCTCCCTTGCCGGCGATGGAGAAGAAGAATGCGCCGGCGGCCGTCGCCCCCGAGCCCGTCGCCTCCGATCCCATCGCCTCTGAGCCCGTCGCATCCGAGCCCGTCGCCGCCGAGCCCGTCGCATCCGAGGGCGGCGCATCCAAGCGCGGCGCCTCCGTGAACTGGGCCTCTCTTAAGGGTGACGGACTACTTCACAAGATCGGCGACTGCTTACTGGCGAACGAGGAGTACGTGGACACCTACGCTGCTTTGAGGCAAGTTTGTACAAATTGGCACTCAGATCTACCTGAGCCCGACGTGCACCTGCACGAATGGATCGTGGTAGAACACGCCCTTCCACGCGCCGCTGAGTTCTCCTTCCTCAACCTCCGCACATCCCGCTACGTCACCATCGATCTAACGGAAGTTCATGCAAGGTTCAAATTCCTCTATATCTATAGAGTTAATCTATTTTTATTTTCAATCGTAAACATCTTAGTGTTGAATGTTATCTTCATCAACTCCCTTTTAGATACAACTTCGTCGGCTTTTACCGTGGCGTCATCGTGCTTGCCCAGAGGAACCAGCCGCACAAGATACGGCTTTTGAACCCACTCACAAAGACTTTGAACGCTACGTTTGAGGCGCAGATGCCATCTATGATTGTGCAGTCAGTCGCTGTAATGAAGTCTCCGACTATGGTCTTCATTTGCACAGGTTACCCCAATGAAATTTCTTGGGTCGATAAGAGCTCTCCAACTAAGGATATAGATGTACATGATTGAGGAGAAGGAAGATTTACGATCGAGGACCATTCTCTGCGTTGCATTACCCCGTTCAATGGTGAATTGTATGCAATAGCTTTGAATGAGTTCAGAAGAATAGTGTGCACCAACAATGTCCAGTTGGAGCAGCGCGCGAGCACTATCAGCATGAAGACACTATTTTCATTTCCAGAACTTGGAAATGATTATGATTCCAAGTTCTACCTTGTGGAGTCAGATGGTGATCTGCTGCTTGTGTTGTTGGGCGGCAGCACTGATGACAACGAGCATTTGGAGGAAGGTCAACCATTGGTGTACCGTGTGGACACTGAGAGCTGCTCTCTCCATGCCGTCAGTAACATTGGCAGTCATGCCCTCTTCGTCAATTTTATCCGGTGTATCTCTGTCGACACCAGAGTGCACCCGACAGTTCGACCTGGCTGCATCTACTATGCGGATTTGGGTTATATCAGAGAGTATGATGATGATAGAAAGGCCTGGGATGAGTGGCCACGACGTGCGGATAGAAATGAACCAAGGCCATACCGTTTGGAGGATGTATTTGCTGCACACTACAGACGGAGGGAGTTCAGTGAATATTTCTTTCATCTCATGAATTGTAGCGACGACGAAATATATGATACAGAATGAAGAACATTGTTATTGGCTGCTTTTGGCTGCTGTATACAGTTTATGTATTATACTTAGTTTTCTGGATTTATTATGCTACTGTGAATTTATCTTATACTAGCTTCTAGATTTGTTACCATATTGGGCAAAAAATGAGGGCCAAAAGGCAACAATCATTGAAGAAAGACAGAAATAGAAGTTTCTCTAGATTTGATACTAATTTAGTGAAAAGAGATAGAACTGTTACAGAGAGAGAGGGGAAAAAGGCGCTCTGAAAAGGCAATGCCAATTTGGCCCGAGAGAGACAGAACCGAGCTCTCATGTACAACCAAACGCGGTCTCGTCCTGTCCCATGCGGTCCCTTTCCACCAGCCCCACGCGACGCGGCCCCACATAACGTGGCCCCACACGTCAGCACGGAAACGGTCAACTAAACGGGAATCCTCCCGTCCGACCTCCTTCTAAGGGTTTCAGACAATGGCTTGGGGAAAACTGAGGAAAAACTAACGAGCTGGGGAAAACTGAGTACAACTAACGACCTGAGGGCACGAAAATAGAAATCCCTATTATCTATGTATTGATATACTCATATACATGCTTGACATGTTAGATGCAGTATATATAAACCATGCCTTGTCCTCTTTGGTGTTTCCGAGCAACTCAACTCACTATGCTTGGGGGAGCGTACTGCTATTTTGTTTCAGTACAACCAGGTACAGCTAGCGTACTTGCTTGTTGTGTTGCCAACGAAATTAATTTTTTTATCAGGTAATTTAGGTAGGTATTTGATTCCAAATCGATAGCGTTGTGTACCAAATGCTTCGATGCAACGCTTTCAAAGCAGCCACGACCTAGCTAGAAGAAGACTCAACGCACTGGACGCAAGACGGCCACCGCCGGTCGCAGAAATCAGGTGGCAGCTTCAACGGTTGGATGGCAATTGGGATGCCAACGTTGTGTCGGTGGACGGCAATGTCCTATTCAGGGTAAGTCATGGCGGGTGGATGTTTCATGCGGACTTTGACGGCAAGCTGGACCTGGTTGACAACTTTCATCATGATGGCCAAGACTTCGTTGCTTGTGAACTTCTGCTGTAGGATCCACATTGGAGAAACATACGCCAGGAGAACCCTTGTCTTCCTCCCTCTCGCCCCCGCGTGGCGACGGGGAGGAACCCCAATTCCCCCGCCGCCGTACCCCTTCCCCACTCCCTCCTCCTCCCTCGCCACTGCCAGAGGGCGTGGCCGGGCGAAGCCCGGTCGGCGCAGGCGGCGGCGAGGTCTTCGCATCCTCTCGCGCGGTGGAGGTTGGCGCGGTATCCTCCACCGGGCCGGAGCTTGGTTCTTCTGCCGGGAAGCAGGACGGGCGGCGCTCTTCTGGGCGACGGTGTGACGGGCGGCGGACGGCGGCGGTGGCTCCGGCTAGTGCCCCTCTTCCCTGCGGTGGTGGTGGCGTCCCTCCTCGTGGCTCTGCGGCGACGTGGTGCCACGGCCTCTGCGGTTGGCTCGGCACGGCGACGGGGGGAGGTGGGTTCCCTGCCGATGGTGATGCCCCCGGTGGCGGTGGCTCCGATCTGGGTCCGGCCTGGGCTTCGGGCCTGGGCAGGCCCGCGGATCTTGATCCGTGCGGCTGCGGGCGGTGTGGCGGCGCCTGGTTGCGGAGCTGCTTGGCACCGTGGGGGTGCCGGCGGCGACGGGCTAGGTGGCGGTGGACGTGGCTCCCGATGGCGCGGCCTTGTGCTGTGCTGTGCGGTGAGCGCGAGGCGTGGACGCCGTGGCGGCACCGGCTGCCTGCCAGTGGCGAAGGCTGGATTCCCTCCGTCCAGCCCAAGTCTCGGTGGATCGAGGAGGGACGGTAGTCAACTCTTCCTTGCCGCGATGACATCTCCGGCTCGCTTCTCGTCGGTGGTGAGTCCAAAGGCGACTCTTTTTGGCGTGTCCCATGGCGTTGGGGTCGACGGCAGGGTCAGGGCGAAAGCCCAGCATGATGCAGACGACGGCGACGCCTGCGGGCGGCGTCACCTCCTTGGAGGCGTTGTCATGGCGCTGCTCGCTCTTCTCCGCCACGAGCACCGGGGGAAACCCTAGAGCCGGTCTTCGGTTCGGGCGATGGCGGCGTGGCTACGGCGTTTCCTCCTTGGGGGCGTCGCCTTGGTGGTTTGTGGTGTCATTGGTGTGCATGTTGGAGTCGTTGGCGGCTGCCGCTCAATGCGCGGGCGTTCGGGGGCGCTTTGTACGCCGCCGCGGTGCTTTGTGGTCGATGACCTCTTTGGTCGGGTTTGGCCCCGCTGCTCGCTCGCCGACTGACAAGGGTATAGATAATAGAGCTCGTTAGTTGAGTACCCCTAAGGCCCGTTAAGCTAGGCCCAATTGTAATACTAGTCGAAATACGAGTTCATGTCGTATGTTGATATTGTAATCTGTATCGGATCCCACCCGATCCTTGAGACCTGGCCACCTATATAAAGGGGCCAGGAGGGGACGGTGTGGGACAGATTGAAAGCAAGCCAGGTTCTACACCCACGTTTACTTTCATAGCCACCTTGTTTGACTGAGTTTCCCTTCGAGTTCATCCGACGCCCTGTCTCCCCGATCCTAAGTCCTTCATCTAGGACATTTGTCGAGTTTAACCCTTGTCAATTGGCGCCGACCGTGGGGACTTCGGGCGTTGGCATCATGAAATCGACGGCTTTTTCGCTTTTAGCCAACAACAACTCGCAAGTCAACAAAATTCAGATACCCTTCGGAACCGTCGATTTTCAACCTCACCAGTCAAGTTTCACGCAAGTATTCGAGAGTATGGATCAAGATATGGATTTGATGATCGTAAGTCTAAACTTTCACGTTGGATCACTAGGTTCGATTCGCCTTTCAGATCCGACAAAAACTAATCCGTCGACAAGTGAACCCGAGACAGTAGCAATGTCGGAGTCATCAGAAGGCTCTTCCAGCGAGGTAAACTCGCCGGTCAGCTTAGCAGAAGCAAAAGAAGGAAAAACCGCAGGAGGCGACGAAACCATGGAGAATTTTGACTTAGAAGTGCAACTCGAAGATCTCACGATCTACCATGATGACACCTCAGACCAATCAATAGACACCTGGAAAGTGGGACTAGAACTTTCTGAATATGACAATTCGATCTTCTCAAGTCACAATAGCAAGCTCGACAATCGGTATCAGATACTCGCCATCACAGGAGATAACTCAGAAGAATTCGACAACAACAACAACAACAACCCAGTGCTTAATCCAGCAAATATAAACAGAGGGGCAAATCACTTAGCAGAAGGAGAAACCGCTGACTCCCTCGCAACAAGGGTAAAAGTTCGACTATCAAAAGATAAGTGGAGAACAATCAATAGAGCCGTGGAGCATAGTACGCTAATACCAACAAATTCCAGCCAAAACATGCTTTTGGGATACCATTACGCCCTAAGGCAACAGGCGAAGCAATTAGCAAAGGAGAGGATTGAAATACAGAAAAGGAAGGACTCATCCATTGCAGCAAGCGACGCTGCTCGCAGAGCACGTAGTGATGCATCGTACACAAACAAAAGGCATCATCGACATGGATCGAGGTATGAGAATCTAGAGTACTCAGAAAGGCAAAGTATCTCGAAAAACCTCGACTCGTCCTTCCTATCAGTCGACAAGCAAGGAAATATTATCCCAAAAACTCTGGAAGCAGCATTGGTGGCAGCTCAAGCATACCTGCATACAACACGACCAAATCTAGGAGACCCGAGGGAACATATGCACCAAGCAGCGCTAAATGGATTGAAGATGGTAGGCAACAAATTATCAGCAAAAGAGGAGGAGGCATATCGCAATAAAGGAACCCATAAACCAAGATCACCACGCCGTCACAACAGTCCTCGACACAGAAGTGGAAGTCGCCGATCTAGGACGCCATCACCTGGACGATACAATAGTCTAAAGAACAAAGGAACCCGACGATCCAGAACTCCCAACAGAACACATGACTACGAAGATGATGAAAAGGAGATGGGGGCGCCATGCTTTACCCGTAGGGTTCGCATCACGCCAGTACCCAAAGGTTTCAAACTACCCCGTGATCAACAAAAGTATGACGGATCTCAGGAGCCACAGTCATGGCTTTCAGATTATCTACAAGCAGTAAAACTATTAGGAGGAACCAAGGAAACAGCAATGCAAAGTTTGCAATTACACCTCACCGGTGCAGCAAGGTCATGGCTAAGCAAATTAGAAAAGGAAACAATTAGAAGCTGGGAGGAGCTCACAAAACAATTTACAAGTAACTTCAAGTCGACATACAAGCGGCCAGCATCCATAGAAGAAGTCAAAGCCTGCATACAGCAACGCGGGGAGACATTAAGAACATATATCCAAAGGTGGAGTATTATCAAAAATTTGGCAGTCAAAGTCTCAGACGAAAGAGCAATAGATGCATTCATAATCGGGTTACGACGAGGAGACCTAGTCGAAGAGATGGGCAGAATCAAGCCAAAAACAGTATCAGATCTAATGGATGTGGCAAACAGATTCGCAGATGGAGAAGATGCATGCAACAATAAACGCACGCGATCGCCAGAAGATGATAGAGGAAACAGATATGGAAGTCAAAGGAGAAGGTCCCGTAATTACGACAATTACGGCTCCCACAGCCAAATAGCCGCAGGATATAAATATAACAGCTACCAAGGCAACGATCGCAAAAGTTTGGGATACCGTAACTATGACAGAGAAGAGTACAAAAAGTTTCTGCTAAGGGAATCCAAAGAGTACAACCCATCACCAGAAGATATGCTCAACGGACCATGTCATATCCACTCTGCGTTCGTCGATGGGAAACGAGTATCCAGACACGCAATGAAAGATTGCACTACGTTCTTGAAACTATAAGAAGCAGCACTTAACAAGCAAGCCGAGGCAAAACGCCAGGGATACGAGGGAAATACAAGCAACACGCCTGCAACCCAACAAGGAAACAGTGGAGCTCCCAAGGGTCAAGATCAATCAAACCAGGGACGTGATGACGAGGAAGGCTACGTTCCATCTAAAGGGCACATCACAGCAATGATACAACCAGTGCCCAAGTCGAACAAAGAGGAGAAAAGCATAACCCGATAAGTTAACCTCGCAATAACTTCACCTCTAGCAACAACGGAATATCTACATTGGTCAGAGCAACCCATAGAATTCAGCAGAGATGATCACCCAATAACAGTACCCCGACCAGGAAACGCGCCCTTGGTACTCAAAGCCCAAATAGGGACGTACGATGTCGACAGAATATTCATGGATGCAGGAAGTGGAATAAACCTGATCTATGCAAAAACCCTACGGGCAATGCACATTTCCTTAGAGTTCCTGAAGCCAACTGACTGCTCCTTTCACGGAATAGTCCTAGGGAGTGCTAACTATCCACTTGGTCAAATAGCACTCAACGTTTGCTTCGAAAATCGGCAAAATTACAGAAGGAAGAAACTCGACTTCGAAATCATGGACTGGCCATCAAAATATCATGCGATCCTCGGGCGACCCGCGTTTTCGCAATTCATGGCAGTGCCTCACTACACTTATCTAGTACTAAAAATTCCAGGACCTAAAGGAATTATTACAGTCAAAGGAAGCTTCGAGTTATCAGACCTATGCGACAAGGAATTTCACAAGATGGCCCAAAACTTAGGCATGATGGCAAGTTACGGGGAACCTAACTACAAAACAAAAAACACGACTACAGGAGTCACGCAGCAACTCGAAGGAAACCCCAAGGAACCAGAAGTAAAGAAACCTCGGGTACAGCCACCAGAGCAAGAGAAGTCTACAGGAGAAGAAGAGAAGACTCAAGCAACATAGGCGAATAAATAGAGTAGGCAAATAAGGCTGTAAAAGCCACGAGTTATTCCAGGGCAATGCCCTCTAGATCCAGAACACAGGTCATTGGTCGGATCTCTTGGGTTATCCCATGTATCTTACATTATACGCATAAATAAAAGACAAAAGTTCCTCTTATTGGAGTTTACGTGTCTTCAAAAGTTGCGGCAAGCGCACCAACATACACACAAAAGTGCAATGCTCTGAGGATAAAAAATTCTAGAAAACAGCAAACTCTCGCATTATACGCACACAAATATTACATCAATGGCTGATCAGAATCATCTACGCCCAAAGGATCTAAATAGTGATGCTCGTGGAAAAACGCGGCATCCTCTCGAAGCAACCTAGCTATGAGCCTCCTAGCTGGTTGAAGGGTAGCATCCATATGAACTCGTAGCTAAGCTCCTCCCGAAGGCAAGCTTAGTGACATGGAAATGAAATTGAGCCTCGGGTGCCACTTGCACGTCCAACCAAGTGCAAAATTGGCACCAGCCACTAAGTTAAGTTCTATCAGGCGATGAATGCACTGAGTAGACCTAAAAATAGCAAGCAGCTGAGGAAAAGTTCTAGGAAGAGGATTACGAGGAAGCATCACGGAATGCATGGTAGTCAGAGCTTTTTGACAACCATAAACTGCCTCTCCAATGTGTTGAGCACGATCTTGGAGGAGCACAATGGCACTATGGCTTCGGGGATCAGACCAAAAAGTTTTGACTCCACCTGACGATCTCTCAAGAGCCGTGATCCGTTCAGAAACATGGCGAGCTTCACTGAGGAAGTCCAAGCAAGTACCTACAGTAATAAAAATCATGGGATAGCAGCATTGCAGCAGAAAAGCAAAAGAGGAAAATGGCAGGGAAACTTACATCGTAGCAACTCGCAAGTAGACTCGATAATACCAACGAGAAAGGAGTCGCACTCCTCCAAATGTACAATTTTAGCTGTCAGACTCGACACCTTATCCTCAAGTATGGATATCTGCTTCATAAAACCGCAAGATTTGCTGGCTTTATCCATAGCCATCTGGGCTTGGAGTTTCGACAAAGTCAAATGGCTCTCAAGATCTGCAATCCTTGAGGAATACTCAATACATCGGCAAGAAGGACGAGGAGGCGAAGAAGCCCCAGAGTCGAAAGCATCGGCAGAAGATGGAGCTTGATCGCGACCAGATAATTCACCAGCACGCATAGGCTGGAAGACAAAAGAAAAAGAAGAGAGGAGCATCTCAGAAGCTAAACCAAACACAACATTTCACAAAAGACGATATATTTACAAAAGCATAAGCCCTCTGACTAAAGCTCTCAGGCTACATGCGACTAAAGAGTTTGCTACATCAGAATAAAACTAAAAAATTACAAGGGAGGCCAAGTCTACGCCACCTCGGCCTCAGGATCTGCAGCAGAAGTAGGTGTAGCAGAAGCAACACCAGCGTCAGGAGGAGGCATAGACCCACTTGTGGCCGAAGTCGAAGAAATCGGCATCGTACCGGTCGCGGAAGCCGCCGAAGGGGAAATCATCGACACGATGCCTGGCGCATACTTTTACGCCTTCTCAAAGAAGGCCTTCAGTTCCAAGCGAGGACGGCTGGGGGAAGAGCTCACCTTCTCCCAGTTAACATCCTCACCATGCGCATATGCAAATGCAATGGCCCCCTCGGCACCTCGCTTCAAGGAGAGACCCTTCATAGTAAGTATGGCGTCGTCATCGGTGTCGAAGGCTTTGGCAAGATTCTTCAAGTCTGGTACATTGGCCTTTTTCTTGGGCCACAACCCGACAAAAATCTGCGTAAGTACGCGGTTAACCAACTCAAAGATTTCCCGGAGAGATATCTAGTTCGCTTCCAGCAAGCTGACCGCGGCCAAAAGAGGATCTTCGTCTGGCTGCAAAGTCGATGCAGATACTTCGCTATATTCTGCAAAACCAAGGAAACAACAAACATCAGAAAAGGAACGCATGAGCAAGCATAAGAGAGCAAGAAAACTATCAAAATGAAAGAAAGTTATAGTACCTCCAGCAGCAGCAGACATCTGGTTTAGCCATCCAGCCACGGCCTGTTCCCGCTGGAGGTGCTCCTTCTTAGCAGTAGCCAGGTCCTTTTCAGCTTTCTTCGCCTTAGCCAATGCTGACTTAGCAGACTTCTCAGCATTGACCTTGGCAGCAGTGGCGGCATCAAAAGCTGTCCTGGAAGCTTCGAGTTCAGCTTCTAGCGACGAAACGCGAGCATTGGCTACCTTTAGAGCACCTGAGTTCAACAAAGAGGAAAGAAAAAGTCAAACAAAGAAGCAAAGACAGGCATGCGAAGATAAGCAAGTATCAAAAACGAGATTTACCTTCAGAGGCCTTAGCAACTTTCAGGTACTCGACACATTCATTGCCCAAGTCGACAAATCTCTTCATCAGGTTCTGTCCAGCAAATAGGATGTGAGTATCAACACGTAAAAGTTAAAGTAAATATAACAGTATGTTTACACACATCGTCGGAGGAGCTTGTGGACTGATGGGCCTCAAGGGCAGCACCGGCGTCGGACGCTTTCTTCAAGCGCCCAGAACTACGAACAGTGACTACCTTCTTGGTAGGCTTCTTTGAAGCTTTTTGAGGTTTTGCTGCTGGATCAACCTCTTGTGGCGGCGGCTCGTTGATGACAAGAGTATCAGTGATGGGGGCCTCAGCAGCAAATCTCTTCAGGTTCTCCTCGTCACTGAGAAAAAGAGAAAAAAGACAAAGTCATCTATCAAGGTTGACAATAAAAAGCTAAATATATGAAAACAAACAGATGAACACTCACGAGTCCATGAAGTCGAAGAGTTCTCCGCTGTCCTCTGGCTCGAAGGATTCCCCGGCCACAGTCTTAGGGGCGGGGGCACTGGAAGAAGCAAATTCTTCGACACGTTTCCTCTTCTTGTCCACGACAAGGTCTTCAGAAAGTGCAGGAGGAGGTGACGTCGTTGAACTGGTCCTTTCCAGCGAATCCTCGCCTTCGTCTCCATCTTGGATGTCCTCAGTCTCGGGGGCTTCGGAGGCCGCAGAAACAGGAATATGCGGAATGGCCCCTCCCTCTGGGAGAGGAGGGCGAGAAACAAGAAGTCGATGATCCTGAAAAGACAAACAACCCGAAAGTTACAAGGCGAACAATAATAAGAGAACGACAAGACAAGTAAAGACATCAAAAATTACCGCAGGCAAAGGATGCTCGGAGTTGAAGTGGTTTGCGGCTAAGTCTGCAACTTCATGATCTTTGGTGAGAGTGGTAAGAGCTCTCACATGCCTGTCGAGATCCTTCTTCTCCATAAGATTTTTAGATACTCGAGAAGGATCCCCCAAGCCGGAAAAAGTCCACAACTTGGAGAGACGATGCTGCAGGGGTTGAACCCGACGTTGCAGGAAAAACGCTATGAGTTGTGTACCCAAAAGAGCACCTCCTCTACCACTTTTCAGCTCCTGGATGCGGGCCAGGAGTGGCTTGATCTCCTCCATCTCCGCTTCCGTGGGAGGCGAATCCCACGAGGCCAATTTCTTCAATTCCTGGGAGGCGTCAAATGGGGCAAGGCCGTACTTGTCGGAGGGGGAACTCTTTCGATCCTTGATGTAAAACCACCTGGTCCTCCAACCTTGTACCGAGGCAGCCATTGAAAATTCCAAATATTGCGATTCAGAACGAACAGAGATACAAGCTCCGCCCAGTTCGGGTTTCTTGGACAATGCGACACTGGGGCAGAGCCGAAAGAGGGCTCTCCAAAGAAGAAAGTGGGGATCAATCCCCAGAAACGACTCGCAAAGAGTTATAAAACAAGCAATGTGCAAGAAGGAGTTTGGTGTGAGCTGATGAAGCTACACACCATAAACAAAAAGAAGCCCACGAAGGAATTCGTGGGCAGGAAGGGAAAGTCCGTGCAGGAGAAAGGCGATGAACATCACCGGAAAACCATCTCTGGGCTTGGGGATCCGTTCAGTGCTTGGGAAGATAACCTCGTCGTCGTCAGAGACGAGGCCATCCGCTCAGGCCTTGTCCAGCTCCTTCTACGTAAAGGCAGAAGGCACCCAGCTCATCGCGATGTTCATCCCCTTGGTCATCTTGTGCTTCTGCGCCGGATGCTTCACGCGCATTTATGATCTGCGCACGGGGGCTAAGCAGGAGATCAAAGGAGCGCAGAGATTGCAACAATGGTGGCGGCGGCGGAAGCAATGAACTGGTAAACAGTAAATTTCCCCACTCTCCCCTTATATAGCTTCTAGGTAACGGAACGTGGGCTGAGACGGGGCGCAAAAAGCGGAAACGGTAGCCCACTAATGGGCACAGGAATTGCGAAATTACCGCACTGCCCATGGGTAACGGTCAAAATCTAGAGATAATTACAAACAGATTAATGACGTCAGAAACGTACGGGTAACGAGAACTGAAGACTATGATAGCAGTGGAGGCTAGTAAGATGAATATTCCAAAGATGGTTCGAGTTGGCGAACTGGAATAAAGGAAGATCAAGGAAGCCGACGAAAAATTGAGCCTGGTAAAAGAGGAATCATTCTTTGAGTCTATACCCGAAAATATTCGGCTATAGCCTCGGGGGCTACTACCATCGGGAGAGCTGGGCGCACACCCGACGATATTATTAAGTCACATTATGATCTCACGACATGAAAGAAGGCACGCTGTCTTTGAGACTATACTCGAAAAAAGATTTTCTTGACTATAGCCTCGGGGGCTACTTACATCGAGAGCGCTGGGCGCGCTCTCGACGATGTTTTATAATGAACAGTGAAGGCGAAGAAGATTCTGGAAGCATCATTACTACCATCGGATGGAAGATTTTTATCGATCAAGGTTGAATAAACCCGAATATTTTATATGCTGGAACAGTCAAACAAGGCTGCGACATATGATTCTCGGGTTGCGTCATCGCGACAAAACTCAAATGCCGTGACTGAAATATGTCACGAAGGTAAGACCCCAGGATCTATCCTGTGTGGCCTGGTATACGCACATGGATGCGCTTTGCTGGTATGTATCCATGTCTACGACGCGAAGAAAAATCCTAGTGGGTGCACTGGGTACCCTGAGAACCACTAGGACTCATTCTTTGTAAGTCCTAAATGTGGCAAAAGAATGGGTTTGACCGGTTTCCCGAATTCAGGTCCAAGGGGATTGAATTTGAAGTAGGTGGCAAGTGTCTGTTCCGGCAGTTAACTGACCTCTTGATCCGTCAGAGTTGTCAGGCTTGTTCATCAAAGCCCTTTGCGAGATATTATAGAAAAAGATAAGTCGAAAGACCAAGTCGAAGATTTCAAGATTTGAAGAAGTCAAATATTGATGAAGTCAAAGAATTGAAGATCTGAGATTCAACCCGAATCTGCAATTCTGGTAGAATCTCGGGGGCTACTGACAAGGGTATAGATAATAGAGCTCGTTAGTTGAGTACCCCTGAGGCCCGTTAAGCTAGGCCCAATTGTAATACTAGTCGAAATACGAGTTCATGTCGTATGTTGATATTGTAATCTGTATCGGATCCCACCCGATCCTTGAGACCTGGCCACCTATATAAAGGGGCCAGGAGGGGACGGTGTGGGACAGATTGAAAGCAAGCCAGGTTCTACACCCACGTTTACTTTCATAGCCACCTTGTTTGACTGAGTTTACCTTCGAGTTCATCTGACGCCCTGTCTCCCCGATCCTAAGTCCTTCATCTAGGACATTTGTCGAGTTTAACCCTCGTCACCGACTCTTAGGCGCTTATGGGCGGGCAGTGCGTTGGCATGTGCCTTCTCGGAGTTTGAGTCGGTCTCCTGAAGTTCCCATCTTCGGTTGTGACACGACCTTGAAGCCCTGTGTATCGCCTCCTCGCCATCACTGGCTGAAGTTGGTACAAGGCGAGTCCTTGTTGTTTGTCGGTGTGGGTTGTGTTGTAAGCTGTGCGGCGTTGCGTTTGTATCGGGTAGCCACTTTGGCATTGTACCGACCATCTTGACCTCTTCTTCTATGAAACTGATACACCTCCCAGGGTGTATCCTTTAAAAACTTCTGCTGTACCAAAACTCTTGTCTAGGACCTTCTTTGCGGCATTTCTTATCAGTGGTGGTTTGCCACACTTTACTGCCCATATCGTCCATGCGTCCTACAAATAAATATTTTGGCAACTTTTGCTACACTTATCCAACATTTTGTTAGACACCACTGCCCAAGAAGGTTAGATGTGCCAAAGTTAGCTTCAAGCAAACATGCCTACTGTTAACGCAGATGCCGCCAAGGTAAGACATGTAGGTATAACTGCATGATACAAGTGCCGGATCAGCCCCGGTCAGCCCATTGCCTTGCGTCTACCTCGGGCTGCCTCTGTCTCTAAAGAAGTTGTCCAAGGCGGAGCTGCAGATTGTCCTCGACAAACTAGCATGCAAGCTCGCGTCGTGGAAGTCTAAGCTGCTTACCACCGATGGCAGGGTGGCCTACATTGCGGTGACCCAGCATACCACTGCATGTTGTTGTATGCAAGTCGTTGATATAACACTTGCGGAACAAGCCTCCACAAATATTACATCCCTCAGAATGGTACAGCAGAAACATTGCAGTCCCAAATACAAACTGAACTTCATATTATTACAAACCAAAGCGTGATGATAATGAAATGCTCCCCATAGGAGAACACCTCAAGTGCTTAGTGTTTACATCAACTTGAAAACTTCAAATAATTAAACATGTGAAGAACTCAACAACTTATTCCTATTCTACAGTTGCTCGGTTCCTCGACTACGATACTATTCTACTAGTTAGTCTTTCTCCACTCTGAGTCCATGTCGGAAGACGCTCTGTAGCGTATGAAGTAATCCGCGCCTTCGACTCCGCGAGAAAGATCTGGCTCCTCGTAGAAGATGTCCTGCTGGCCTCTAATGGCATTCAGAGTTGCCTCATCAAGCTCTTTAAAGTCTAGCAAGGGTTTAAGAGACTGGGGTGAGTAACGAGCGTTACCTAGCAAGTTTCTTTAGAAAGAAGTTGTGTGATATGCACTATCAACAGCCATGGACCCAAAAGAGTCATAGGCCAATCCAAGGTTTTATCAAAGGTTTCTTGAAAGATTGCTTTTACTTTAGAAAACTATGCCCAATAGCCAAGACAGTGTATTAGTGCCTTGAGAGCACCTTTCCTGCCGCGTTCGCAGCTCCTTCCCGGAACATGGGGTAACATGTCACATCTTTTTACACTCTGCAGAGGTGTGTCCTTCTAAAAGAGATCAAAGCCTTGCGGCACAACCGGGCGTACATTCCCGTCCACACTTCCATGGTGTGGGGCCCAGTCATGGATCCAAGCCATTCACTGCCTTCTCCGCACAATGCATGCCCACCCAATTCACGCAAGCAGGTTGTGCCCTTGATATTCACCCCCAACGATGAAGTACCTAGACGTCCCTTGCGGACCATCATAGACACCAGTGGCCGTGGGCACTAAGGGGTCCCACCCATGTGCACGTATTCTCGCAAGACATACGGCGAACGGTAGCTGAGTGTCCGTTGACATGCGAACGAGAGAAGATACAGATGACTTTCCCATCCCATTCCAAGTCTCTTAGACGACATGGTTTTTACGGCACAAGAATAACTGTGGCATTGGTAGTTAGTCCTAGGTTTACTTTCCCATGCAAGTGGAACCTCCACCACCACAATCTTACCGTGGTTCCACCTGCCAGCCTTCCTAGGTTATCACCACTGGTCGATAACCACTAATCATATTACTTATGAAAATAGATTTTCCATCCCTTTTGAAATGTTAGAGTTTAAAGTCAACACTTTGCAAGTAGTTTCAAAACTAGTGCAACCAAGAGATATGAGCAAGATAAACTTGCCTTGTGACTGAAAGGTAATGGAGTCGGATACTTGGCGATGCTCCTGATCTCCTTGTTCTACAAAAATCCAATCATTGTCCCGTAAGGATAATGTTTAAAGAAGCAAATGGATGCTATGTGCAATGATATGCAATGTATGGTGATTCTTTGTCTTTGCTTTCTTATTTGTGTGTTTTACCCAAGACTTGGTATGGTTAAAGTGTTTTAACTAAACACAAAGTTCTATTGGTGTGTTTTACCCTAACTATGTATTAAAACAATTAATTAAAGTTTGAAATCAATTTTGAAAGTATAAAACTTTTGTTGGAGTTATTTGAAAAGAAAAGGATTAGTTTAATAAAGAAAAGACTTAATTTTTATTTTTATTAATAAAAATTAGGATTTTTGGAAAATTAAAATTAAAAGATTTCAAAGTTTGAATTGAGAAGTAATAAGAAATATGGTTCTAATCAAATATTCAATTCATTAAAGAAAAGAAAATTATTTTACAGAGTTAAATTAAACAGTGTTATTTTAGTTTTGGATTTGAATTAATTCAAAAGAAAATAGAACTTTAAAATTTGAAATTTGTATTTGATTTGAAAATGGGCTTTGGCCCATTAGGCCCAAACTAGCCCACCTGGCTTGCTTGAACCAACCCGGCTCGGGTCTGGGTCGGTCAAACCGACCCAGCCCAGCCCCCCTCTCTCTTCCCCTCTCTTCCTCGCGATGCCCTGGCGAACCCTAATCGCCGCCGCCGTCGCCCGACCATTCCGGCCAGCTCCAGTGGCTTCCGCCACCGATGCTTGGGGCAAAACAGTCGCCCCAACTCCCTCTACCACCTCCTCCAATTGGATTCGATGGGAGCTTCCTCTCCGAGGAGATTTGTGGCTTGTTTCCCCCCTCGGTTCTGCCGTCTACGGTCACCTCTGGCTCGATGCCTCACCGAGCCCTCTCCTGGTGCTTGCTGAGCGACCTCTGGTGGTTGTGATGTGTGTGTGCTCACCGGTGATGTAGTGCTTCCTGGTGGTGCCGTGGTGAAGACTACCTTGGGCAGCCTCTGGCCGGCCGCGCAGGCACTGCCCTGCCATGCTGTCCAGATGAGCACCTGGGCGATGGTGAGCGTGTCTTCCTCCTCTCTACTCTTCTCCTTCTTCTTCGGCCATGGTCTCTGGCCATCTGGTCAAAGCCAGTGAGCCAAGCTCACAGACTTTGTTCTGTGATGCTGCTACTGATGCAAGCTTGCTGTGTTGGGTTCAGTTAGTTGCTGCCATGCTGATCAGTGATGTTTATACTTTGATCAACTCTCTGTCAGTGAACTTTTCTGACAGAGATGTTAAACTGAAGCTTGCCTTGCTGCAATGTTCAGTTAACTATTGTAGCCTGCTATGATAAATCATGATTTCTGTGATGCCATGATAGCCAAGCCATATGTATGTGTAACTGAATTCATAATTTCAGTTAGGTTGCTGTGCTTGGTCAGGTGGTGAGTTTGCTGTGCTACCAACTCCTCTGTCAGTGAATTATGTGACAGTGATGTTGGACAGAATCTTGTTGATTGCAAGGTTTCAGTTATAAACTTGATTGAACTAAATATGATTCCTAGGCTATATTACTATGAAGATGATTTTATTGATATTTACTGACCTGAATGTCAGTTAGGGTGCTAGTTGTGTTGAGGTGCATGACCATCTGGTCCTGTGCCCAGCAACAGTTCTCTGTGATCTGTTAATGGTGAAACTTGCCCATTTTGTACAAGCCCATGATGCTGGTCTGAGGCTAGGTTAAGTAGTGAGGTGCTCTTCATGCTTCTGTGCCCACTGCTTGATTGTGTATTAGTGCTAGCAAGATTTGTGTGGTTGAGGTGCATGTCCATCAGGACATGTGCCCAGCACAAGTCTGCTTTGTGAAGCTGTGGTTTCTATGATCTGCCTATGAAGCAAAAGCTGAGGCCTTTTCCTATGAATATATGTATTTGGCTTGGCACAATTCACTTCCAATGATGTATTGAGCAAAGCATCCTTGTGCTAGTCTGAGGAAAAACTACCATGACCCAACCATACATGCAGTTGATTGTTTAACAAACAACTGCTGGTATTCAGTGCAGAATACCAACCTGTGATGGATAACTTTGATGTTGTGGTCTTGTGGCTGGTCGGCTGCTTCTATTTGGTGAGTTGTGGCTTGCTCCTCGCTTGCCCTTCTCCTCCTGGTTCAGCTGCTGGTGGCTTGCCCTTCTCCTCCTGGATGACTTCTTGCCCTGCACCTCCTGAACTGTTGCGGTTTGCTTGACCTTCTCCTCCTGGGATGGTCTTGAGCTTCAGGTTACTCCATGGTTTTGCTGGATGTGATTCTAATGGAGTTGTGGTGTTGTGGAAGAACTTGTGATGTTCTTGTGATGGTCCAGTGCTGGTCTTGTGCTGCTCGGTTGTGAGCTTCTTGCTCTGGCCGAGCCTATCTTCACCAGCTGCTGGCTCAGCTGAGTTGCTGTGGTGCTGCCAGCAGCTCCTTCTCAGTTCAGTGACTGAGCTGCTTGTGTGCTACTTGCCTAAGTGTTGATCTAATCCATCTCATGGACGTGCTGTGAAATAGCTAGGCACCCAAGTGCTTTGTACCCCCAGTAATTAAAAGAACAGATACCACCCTTGGTCATAAAAACTCAATGATGAAAATGGCAATGTAATTGCCAAAGTCTGAGAGTAATGTTATACTAACCCTAACTCTGTTTTCTTTTATTTGCTGTTTATTTTGCAGGTTGATGATTCAAGACCATCATGAGGATCTTGAAGATGCAAAAACTAGTTTAGGATTAGTTTTCTTTTGTTTTTCACTTTTGTAATTTTATTTTTACTTTACCAATATGTAAAGACATTGTAAATGTGTTTTAATATTAATAAAGTTATATTTCAACTTACTTTATTTACTTATTTGAATTCTATTATCCAATTCAAATAATAATTGGGTTATTTCTTTATTAATGATTATTAATTCAATTTTGGGAATATTCAACAATCAAAATGAAATTCCTAAATCACTTAAACAACAACATCAAGAGATCATAACAAAGCCCATAACATTCTAATAACCTCTAACTCTAAAGGTGATTAGATAGGAGCTTTGCTCTCTCAGGTTTTTGAATTTGTGAAAAATTTACTCAGATTTTAGATGCATGAATGCACAAAGGTCCTATTTCTACCCTTCATTTGATACTAAATGCTAGGATATTACAGTCTTCCCCCTTATCAGAAATTCGTCCCGAAGTTAAAACTTTGTGTACCTGAAGAGTTCTGGATATGTTTGTCTCAAATCTTCTTCTTTTTCCCAAGTTGCTTCATGTTCAGAATGATGTTTCCATTGCACTTTGCAGAACTTTATTGCACGATTCCAAAGCCTCTTCCAGTTCTCCTCTAAGATCTTTATTGGCTTCTCCTCATAAGTCAAGTCTGCTTGAAGATCTAGATCATCATGAGTAATAGAGTCTTCAGGTGTTTTCAGACACTTCCGAAGTTGAGAAACATGGAAAACATTGTGAACTTGCTTCAATTTTGCTAGAAGCTCCAATTCAAAAGCAACACTCCGATTCTGACTCAAAATCTTGAATGGTCCAATATATCTCGGGCTTAACTTCCCTTTAATACCAAACCTCTTGATTCCTTTCATAGGACTGACCTTCAAATAGACCATATCCCCTACTTTGGGCTCCCATGTCTGCCTCTTCTGATCTGCATAACTCTTTTGTCTACTCTGGGCTATCTTCAAACGATCTCGGATGATATCAATGATACCTTGTTTCTCCTTGATGAAATCAGTTTCAAATTCCTGGTTGCCTCCTGGCTCAAACCAACATATTGGAGATCTGCACTTGTGTCCGTAGAGTACTTCAAATGGTGCTGCCTTTAAGCTGCTTTGGTAGCTGTTGTTGTAAGAAAACTCTGCTAACGGTAAGTGCTCATCCCACGAACCTCCAAAATCTAGAGCACATGCACGTAGCATATCCTCCAAGATTTGATTTGTTCTTTCCGTTTGCCCTCCAGTTTGAGGATGATAGGCAATGCTTAAATCCAACTGTGATCCCAGTGCTGCATGAAGATTTCCCCAAAATGTTGATGTGAAAACAAACCCTCTATCTGAGACAATCTTCTTGGGCACTCCATGCTTACTGACGATTTCTCTTACATAGATCTCTACCAACTTTTCTGCACTATCTTTCTGGTTCACAGCCAAGAAATGTGCACTTTTGGTGAGTCGATCAACTATCACCCATATCATATCCTTGTGTCTCTTGGTTAAAGATAAATCGGTAATAAAATCCATTCCGATTTCCTCCCATTTCCACTCCGGAATATCCAAAGGTTGTAGTAACCCTGCTGGACTTTGATGTTCTGCCTTGACTCTCTGACAAGTGTGGCATTCTGCTACATACTTGGCTATATCCCGCTTCATGTTATTCCACCAGAACAACTCCTTGAGATCCATGTACATCTTCGTACTTCCCGGATGAATGGAGTATGGTGTCTCATGAGCCTCCTTGAGTATCAGTCCTTTGATCTCAGGTATATCTGGCACACAAATTCTGTTTTGGAACCAGAGTGAATTGAAATCACCTAGACGGAATTCAGATGGTCTACCCTCTTCAATCCTACGGATTTCTTCAGCGATGAAATGATCTTCATCTTGTCTTCTGAATATAGTATATTTCAAGTCGCTTTGTCTTTCCTCCATTACCCTCATAGTGAATATACTTCCCAAAGATTTGACTTCTAGACATTGTATTTCCAGTCTTTCAAGATCCTTGAGCAATTCCTCTGGAAGTTCTCTATCCATTAGCTGGGTTTCTATACTCTTCCGACTTAATGCATCAGCTACCACATTAGCCTTTCTAGGAGTATAGTTGATGGTAAGATCATAATCCTTGATCAACTCTAGCCATCTTTTCTGCCTCATATTCAACTCCTTCTGAGTAAAGAAGTATTTAAGGCTCTTGTGATCGGTGTATAGCTCACATTTAGCTCCATAGAGAAATTGCCTCCATTGCTTGAGAGCAAACACAACTACTGCCAATTCAAGGTCATGTGTTGGGTAATTGACTTCATGTGGCTTGAGTTGTCTTGAACCATAAGCAATTACCTTTCGGTCTTGCATCAAAACACAACCCAATCCATTCTTGGATGCATCGCAGTAAACTGTGTAATCCTTTCCAGTTTCTGGTATTGCTAAGATAGGTGCTGTTGTGAGTCTCCTTTTTAGCTCTTGAAAGCTCTCTTCACACTTTTCAGACCACTCAAATGGAGTGTTTTTCCTTAACAATTTTGTCATCGGCCCTGCTATCTTCGAAAATCCTTCAATGAATCTCCGATAGTATCCGGCCATTCCCAGAAAACCTCTAATTTCCTTCACATTGGTTGGTGCTTGCCAATCCAAAACTGACTGAACTTTGCTTGGATTCACGGCAATCCCCTCCTTGCTAATGACATGACCAAGAAATTCCACTTGATCCAACCAGAATTCACACTTGCTGAATTTAGCATACAGCTGATGTTCCCGTAGCACTTGCAATGCTAGTCTGAGATGTTTAGCATGATCTTCTTTATTCTTAGAGTATATTAGAATGTCAGCAATGAACACTATCACAAACTTGTCCAGGTATGGCATGAAAATCTTGTTCATCAAATTCATGAAAATTGCTGGAGCATTGGTCAAACCAAAAGGAACAACTAAGTATTCATGATGCCCATACCTTGAGACAAATGCAGTCTTTGGTACATCTTCTGGCTTGATTTTTATTTGATGATATCCGGATCTCAGGTCAATCTTGGAGAAAACCCCAGCTCCATGAACTTGATCAAACAAATCTTGAATCCTTGGTAAAGGATACTTGTTCTTGATAGTGACATTGTTCAGATTCCTGAAATCCCCACACATTCTTCTGCCTCCATCTCTTTTATCAACAAATATAACTAGCGAACCCCAAGGTGATATACTTTCTTGGATAAATACCTTACTCTCTAGCTCATCTAGCTGCTCCTTCAGTTCTTTCAACTCCCGAGGACCCATTTTATAGGGTGCTTGAGAAATTGATGTTGTGCCTGGCTTCAGATCAATTGTGAATTCTATCTCCTGATCCGGTGGCATTCCCGGTAATTCTTGAGAAAATACATCCATGAACACATTAACCACTGGAATATCCTCTAACTTGGCCTCCTTCAGAGAATTGAGTTGAATTCCAATCTCTACATGGGTGTGCTTATCTGCTTGATAAGTGATCCTCCCACCTCCAGGCTTCCGGATTGACACAGTCTTCTCTTCACAATCAATGTGTGCTCCATGATCGGACATCCAATCCATACCCAGAACAACTTCAATGCTTTTAAGTGGAAGAACATAGAGATCGGCGAAATAAGGACAGTCACAGATCGTAATGACCTGGTCTGGTTTGAATTGGGATACTAAAAGTTTACCCCCGGCCGTCACCACAATCATAGGATGAGCTATCGCCTGACACCTTAACCCATATTTTCGACAAAATCTTTGGAAATGAATGATGTAGTGGCACCGGTATCAAAAAGAACTTTGACGGGATGAGTAAGGATGCTGAGCGTACCTATGACCGCCGTTTCAGAGTTGTTAGCTTCCTCCAGAGATGTGCAATTCAGCTTCCCAAAAGTCCGGCCTCCTTTCCCATTTCCATTCTTGCTGCTACTGCCACCTCCAGATGCAGGTCGTCCACCTCCTCCTGTCTTGCCTCCACTGTTAGTTGGCCAACCTCTGGCTGGTTTGTTAGGGCAATCAGGCCGAATGTGCCCCTCTTTTCCACAAGCGTGGCATATAATCCTTGGCTTCATACATTCACTCTTGAAATGTCCTGGAAGTCCATAGTTATGATAGATGATCTGACCTTTTGGTGTAAACGTCTTCCGATTGGGTGGAACTCCTCCTGTCCTGACCCTGGGTTTGAAACTCAGATTTGGAGTACTTCGAGTTGGCTGAACTCTCTTGGCCTCAGTCTTGGCCCTCTTCATTCGGCTCATCTGAACCAACTTATAATCATTCTCCCATGTGATGGATGTATCCATCAATTCTTGGAAGTTATGCGGCTTAGTCAACTTCATCTGCATTGCCGCGTATGGATCCAGTCCCCTGAGGAACCTTTTCATCCTCTTGTTGTCAGTACTCACCTCGTCACTTGCGTAACGAGAGAGTCTCATGAACTCCTTGATATAAGCCATCATTGTTGCACTCCCCTGCTTGAGGTCTTCAAATTCCCGCCTCTTGAGCTCAACCACACTTTCTGGTACATGAAAGGTATGGAACTTTTCCTTAAACTCTTCCCAAGAGAATACCTTCTCCGGATGTTGCAATGTCACTTCGTTATCCCACCATGCTGCGGCTGGTCTAGATAGAAGATGTACAGCATAATGAACCTTCTCCTCGTCATTGGCTCCAATATCCTTTAACTTTCTCTCCGTGTCCATAAGCCAGTATTCCGCATCCATAGGTTCCACTGCGGAAGCAAAGGGAAGTGGTTTTGCATTGAGGAAGTCGGAAAGAGTTACCCCTCTTGCTTCCTGAACCCTTCCGGCTCCAACATGCCCCATGAGCTCTTGCATAAACTTGTTCTATGTTTCTTACATGAACTGCATATACTGCATAAAGCTTTGCTCCGCCAAAGGCCTGAATGGTGGTGGTGGTAAATGATCTTGAGCTTCTTGATCAGCCTTAGCTTTGGCTTCCCTTTCTGCCTACTGGTCATTCATTGCCTTCGTTTGAGCTTCTTGTGCCAAGCGTTGATCTTCGGCTTCGGCAGCTACACCCGTATCCATAGCCCCTCTAGTCCTGTAACATCAAGCGAAGATCTCATAATTACACCATGCCCATGCTTTCTGAGCTTCACTTCATGCCCAGAACTAGTCACACAATGGAAAACAGAAATCCAACTCCAAATGGAAGATCACAAGAAAACCAAATACAAGGTACATATTATACAACACATACAAACCGATACATGGTCATTATTACAACACGTACTCTCACAGGTGGAGTACACTCATAGATCGAGACTGGAAAGTTCTACCGTCTCTCTTATTATTACAACATACTACTAGCACTAGCTGCATTCACAGATACAACTAAGCTTCTGACTTGGTCTTCACATCCTGTCCTGGTCTCACGGCTCATAGTACATGCCCGGAGTCCACCCGTGCTGGCGTGTAGTCCAGCGCACTATCTCTGGAACGAACGGCCTACTGATACGTCTCTAACGTTTCTATAATTTTTGATGCTCCATGCTTGTTTTTACACCATTTGCTTAGTGTTTCGTTACACTTTGTGGCACTTTTATGCATTTTCCAGAACTAACCAATTAACAAGTCGCCACAGTGCCAGTTTCCTGTTTTCTGCTGTTTTTGTGTTTCAGAAAAGTTACACAGGAAATATTCTCGGAATTGGACGAGACAAAAGCTGAACATCCAGAAATTCACCGAAGCTTCCAGAGAACCGAAGAGGAGACGGAGTGGGGCCACGAGGGCCCCACACAACAGGGCAGCGTGTCCTGGCCCCTGGCCGCGCCCCCTATGTGTGACGGCGCCTTGGCCCACTCCTGACGTTGCCCCTTCGCCTATAAAGACCCCCCCTCCCCGATGGGAAAAACCTAAAGACCCGATCACTTTTCCAGAACACACCGCGATCCGCCGCCACCGTCAACCCGAAGATCGGGAGGGTCCAGAAGCTCTTCCTAGCACCCTGCCGAACAGGGGAATCGCCACCAGAGGTCTTATTCATCGCCATGCTTGCCTCCGGCGTGATGAGTGAGTAGTCTACCTTAGACTATGGGTCCATAGCAGTAGCTAGATGGTTGTCTTCTCCACCATGTGCTTCATGTTTAGATCTCGTGAGCTGCCTTACATGATCGAGATCACCGTTATGTAATTCTACATGTTGTGTTTGTTGGGATCCGATGAATATTGGTGTTATGATTGAGTTGAATTACTGAATATTATCTTTTGTTATCTCTATGTTGTTTATGATCTTGCATGCTCTCCGTTGTTAGTAGCTATCTTGGCCGAGTAGTTGCTAGTGACTCCAAGAGGGGGTATTTATGCTCGATAGTGGGTTCATGCCTCTATTTAATCTGGGGGAGTGACAGAAACCTCTAAGGTTGTAGATGTGCTGTTGCTACTAGGGGAAAACAACATTCATATGCTCAGGGGCATATGCTTTGTTTACATTACACACTTTGCTTAATGCAATTATCTGTTGTTCGTAACTTAATACTTGTGGAGTTCTCGGATTGATTCGCCACAAGTGGATTATTAGTCATAGATGCAGTTGGATGGCGGTCTATGTATCTTGTTATAATGCCCAGAGTAAATCTCATAGTGATCCTCTCGACATATGCACGTTGTCTTTATTCTATCAATTGCCCAACTGTAATTTGTTTACCCAGCATGTATTATTTTATCTTATGGAGAGACACCACTAGTGAACTATGGACCCCAGTCCTATTTCCTTTATATTGCTATCACCTGTTTACTTTACTCGCACTGTTTACTTTACTCGCATACTATTACTACTAGCTAAATACCCGTGCGTTGCTACGGAAGAATACCATAAGATAAAATTTTCTGGATAATACAATCACTCTATTACAATTGTTGATCTCATATTTTTTACAAGTGATTGGTGTGGAATTTCTCTTACTTTTTTAAGACTAATGACATTCGATGCTCATGTTAGCCTGGTTATATTCCACGAATGCCAAAACTATTGAGGCGATAGCTAAGAACTTGTTCTCACCCAATACATTAACGTGAGGCCATGACGCTTCCAGATTAATATGTATCCGTTTCTCTACTGGATGGTCTTGTCTCGGAGATTTCTTTCTCCAAACCCACTACTCCTCGCGCATTTTTTTTCTTCCTTCGAAATTTTCCCCAAATTTTCTTTGCGTACCACTAATTAACTCGAACCCAACCGTTGTCCGTGATCTCCGTCGCGGGAGAATCCTATTCGAAGACGAACTAGTGCTTTCCTACATGGCTCGCGGTGCTCGCCATGGCAGGAGCTCTTCACCTTCAATGGGAGCGGGATGTTTTTTGGCTGAAGCAGCAATGTCAGGCGGCGCACGGGGCGAGGCCCATGGAGATCACACCTTGTTTTCGAAATCCAGCACCTTGTCGTACCAGAAATCCACCTTCTGGCTGGGAAGCACCAGGTCTGACCAAGAAGTGCAGCGAAGAACATGTGCTTCTCCAAGCCAATCAAGTGATTCAACATTTGCCTAGAGATACAGATGGCTAGAAGGTACCAATTTTTCTTGGGATTCCAATCAATTGTCCGCCGGTTGTATGGCAAATTTTCCTCTTGCACCCAGGACCCGGCAAATCAAGATCGAAAGAATTAAACATTGCGGACCCCAGAGTGGTGCGTGGAGAGGAGCACCTTCTAGATCTCACGGCTGATGTTGATCTGGCTGAGGAATGCGGCCTGAAGATCAGAGAGCGAGACATGGGTGGAATTGGAGGTGTTTGTGGGAGCAGCAGCGGCGGCAGTGCATTCGAAGAGGCTGAGGATGCGCCCGGAGAGAAAGCCACAGATGAGGGTTTCAAGCAGTGGCGCGCAGAGGAGATAGGCAGGCGGCAACTTCAAGACCGAGGTTATTACCGTGATTTACGATTGAAAATTGACGATTAATTAATGGGCTATTTTCGTTTTTAGGAGGATACCATAATTCTGGGCTAATTTCCTTCATTAACTCCCTATAATTACTCCAACGTGTGGGCCTATACTCCTAAATTCACGCCCACCCTTTCCTTTCCTCCACTAAGCCTTCCACGATTGCTTTACCAGCCCCGATTATTCGGCTTCCGATCTTAATTACCGTGTCGTTTGTTTACTCCACCAATCACAGCGAGATTTTCTCCTCCAATCTTTATTACCGTGATCGCTAAAATAGGATTGTTCTTAATTAGTAGCCTTTTTATGTAGGGGTATTTTCGTCAGTCACATGTTGTATGTCGAGTGGGTGGCTTCACCACCAACTCGAAACCAATAGTATAGATTTTCCACTCGATACGCTCGTTCCTTTGTTTACAGGAAACCGGTGAGATTGATAACCTCATCGTAAGTTGGGAGCAAAGTATTTGGTTGTGTTGTGTGCAGGTTCCACGTTGCTACTAGTTGAAGACGCGCTAACTCGTTTGATCATAAACGGCGCCCTTGTTGGAGTGTCACTAGACTAGCAAGCATCACCTTTAGTCATATTGGCTCCTTCCTCTCCTGATCGACATACCTTGGTTTCTTAACTGAGGGAAAACCTTGCTGCTATATTCATCATACCTTCCTCTTGGGGTTCCTAACTGGATGGTGAAAAGCTATCAACACCGTACCGCATCAAGCTCTTTTCTGGCGCCATTGCCGGGGAGGAAGAAGAAGACTTCTGCAAGGGGAGTTTTCACACGCACATCCTTTACTTTGTTTTAAGTTTTGCTTTACTTTATTTTTACTTGCATCATTTTATCAAAAACACAAAAAAATTAGAATCCTTGGTAGTTGGTATTTCTTTACTTCTAGTTCATTATGTTGTTCCCTAAGTACGTTTTGGAGGACCTCTCAGTAGGTAGTGGTTCAACTTTTGGAAAAAGTAACATTGAGGAGTTCTTTAATCATATTTGTATGCATAAATATGTTGAGAAAAAGTCTTTGGCTGAGCTTGCTCCTAGTTATGAAGTTGCTTCTGCTTATTTGATTCACATGTTAGAAGCTAGGTTTGCTAGCCTTAATCCTTTTATGCAATACATGTTTCTTAAGCTTCATGATGTTGAGGATCCCGAAAAGAAAGCTTTTATCCTTGAAGCTTTGCGCATAGAATTTAGAGATGTTGCCATTGAAGCTAGGAAAGTTCTTAAGCGTTTTAATAAGCTTGGTTCACCTATAAAGGTTGTTAGTACAAACAATAAGGGAACCAAAATACCTATACCTAGCAAACTCTTGGGACTGTATGAAGCTTTTGAAAATAATTTTGATTGGATCTGTCACAAAAATCTTTTTAGTGATCACAAAGGGTCTTCAAAAACTTATGTGGATGAAATACAATGCCTTATTGAGAATACCTCTTTGATGGATCTTAATGCTTCTTTTGAAAATACTTGATTCACACTTTCTGCGCCTAGCTCAAAGGCGTTAAAGAAAAGCACTCTTGGGAGATAACCCAATATTTTTACATTCAGTTCTTTTTCTTTTATTTGAGTCTTGGAAGTTATTACTACTGTAATGACCTCTCCTTATCCTTTTTATTTTGTTTTTGTGCCAAGAGAAGCCTCTAATTTGAGTGAGGTAAGATTTGGGGATGCTGCTGTCCTGAAAAAGTTTTCGGTGCTGCACCGTAAAAATTCGTGAAAATTCTCTGTATATCTTTTGGACCTGCGATTTCTTGTGCATATGCCCCAGGTTATATTCAAACTTTCATCTGTTGAACACTTTTTAATTTGAGCAACAGAAAACCCTTTAAAAAATCGGCCTTTATCAGCTGTTCTGTTTTGACAGATTTCTGCCAATATTTGTGTTTGCCGTTTTATCGCTTTCTTTTTGAGTTCTTTTGATCACGGAACTTTTGGGGAAGTTGCTACAGTAGTATATAATTTATATGTGGTGGTTTTAGGTTGAAACCTGAAGCAAAAAGAGGTTGATTCATTATTATGCTTACACTAATGTTGCTAATAAATTTGTGTTTAGTTTTGTATGAAGGAAGTTTTCGAGTGAAGGGATTGGAGAATGATGAGATGAGTTGAAGAATGGACAAAAGCTCAAGCTTGGGGATGCCCATGTCACCCCAAGAAATATCCAAGAAGTACAAGCGTCAAAGCTTGGGGATGCCCCCGAGGCACCCCTTCTTCATCGGCAAAAATTAGGTCACCTTTCAAGACACTATATTTTTATTGCTTCATGCACTATGTGTTTTCCTTGGAGAGTCAGTTGTTTTAGTTTTCAGTTTAGTTTAGTTTAGTTTTCTGCAATAAATGGTTGGACCCCAACAAATTTCTTTTGGAGAAGTTGCCTTGCTTTTCATTTACCAAGAACACTCTGTTTTTCATTCTTATCATTTCAACGAGTGTTCTTCTTTTTCTAGAACTGCATTTAGTTTTCGATTTTCGCCTTGATATGGGTTCAGATCTTCTTATATATTTTCATCAAGGTGTATTTTTGCCTCTGGTCTTTATTGGTTTTCATCAAAAGAGTTGGATTAAAAAAGTTCGAATGGTGTTGGAAAAGAGAAAAAGCTTTATGCAAAAAAAAAGTGGTACAAAAAGGAGCTTGTGTAGACTGCGGCCTAGGCTTTTGCATGTCTCGTGCTTGATATCTTTTTGATAGTATGCTTAGTGGTTTTGTTGTAGCATGACTTGTCTCAAATGACTGAGATTGCTTAATGAGCCTTTGAAAAAATCATGCATTGTTTTAATTATTTGGAAGCATTATTTTGGTTTTCTCCTTTGATGCTTTATTTGGGTTGACTTGGCGCATGCTCACACATGTTAGACTCTTACAAAGTCACCAATAGCCTCTATGATCGTTTAGTTTTTGACTTTTGATGCCATCTTATGCTTCTTTTAATGTTGCTTTGTCGCTTTGCATGATTATGGCCGTTATTGCTCTCTTAGTTGGTCGCTCCCAGTCTTTTGCTAGCCTTCATTTTGTACTGAGTATGAGCTCCACTCGTGCATCCAAATCCTAAAAACAAAGTTTGACAAAGTGTCCACCATACATACCTATTAGCAATTTGCTATTCCAAAGTACATTTGACTTGCTTTTATCTATCCTTCAAATTAAACTCTTTTGGTGTTATGCGAAAATTGGTCAGTAAAGCTCTCACAAACCTAATGGCACACTTTACTTTTCTCGTTCTTATAAATTTGATATTGTGGCTCTCTTATGTTGAGTTGTTATGCTTGCAAGTTGTAAGTTGGAAATTAGCCCAGCCATGTCGTCATGGGGCAAGCTTTCAACATTGCACTTCTTATTTGAGTTGATATCGTGATCTTTTGTTTATGGATACTCGCGATGTGAAATAAGCTGGGAATCTTGCAGGATCATGGAGTTTGTATACGTGTTAGAGAAATGCATGTGCTGCTAATCTAAGCCATGCATAATTCATGGTGGAAATTTACAGCATGCCCATAGTGAACATTCGACGACGCGTCTCAAAATAAAAAGCTATACAAATGGTAAATAAAAGACATGTCGAGGTGTTCATTGTCTGCTTGTCCTGTCATTTTGATGTAGGCTTGTTCCATGTCATCGGGCACGGAGGTACCCCATTGGCGGTTCTCGATGATACGTGTATACTTATAATGACAAGAGCTTGCTTGGGACTCTAAGTAAAGTAGCATGAGGTTTGGGTACACATATTCACGGGACACGAGGTTTTCAACTTATGATTTGTCTAGCATATGCAGCATAAGTGTTCTCGCATTAACTTTAACCATTCAAGATGTTTATGATGGGGGCAATGAGAGATCAAAGCCGGTAAGTACCATAATTTTTGAAGGTTTATAAAACTTGCAATCACTGCTTCCCTCCGCGAAGGGCCTTTCTTTTACTTTTATGTTGAGTCACCACCTTCTACCTTTATGCACCGTCTAAGAGAGCATAGTTGTCATTCTGAGTATAATGTGCATTGTCCCAAAGTTTTCATTGATTGATTCATATTGTTGGTTTCACTTGTTCTTAAATTATTTGTATCTAGTCGCCCTCTTAAAATTGAAGGTATCCTATGCATTTATGTTTTGCTCTCCATGAAGGACAAGCTGAAAACCATTTGTATGTTTTTCCTTATGATTTGAACACATATTTGACTTTCATTGTTTCATTTTTATGATCTTTTGTTTATGTTCATTTTCATGTTATAACATGGTTGCTAAGTTTCTTCTATCAAGATTATATCTTTCATGCCCATGTTTAAAGTTCTTTTGATCCCAGCGCACAACGCTTACATACATGATCAAGATTGTGTAGGTGCATGTCACCTCAAAAATTATTTCTTTTGTTATCACTTACCTACTCGAGGATGAGCAGGAGTTAAGCTTGGGGATGCTGATACGTCTCTAACGTATCTATAATTTTTGATGCTCCATGCTTGTTTTTACACCATTTACTTAGTGTTTTGTTACACTTCGTGGCACTTTTATGTATTTTCCGGAACTAACCTATTAACAAGTCGCCACAGTGCCAGTTCCCTGTTTTCTGCTGTTTTTGTGTTTCAGAAAAGTTACACAGGGAATATTCTCGGAATTGGACGAGACAAAAGCCGAACGTTCAGAAATTTACCGAATCTTCCAGAGAACCGAAGAGGAGACGGAGTGGGGCCACGAGGGCCCCACACAATAGGGCGGTGCGGCCTGGCCCCTGACCGCACCCCCTATGTGTGACGGCGCCTCGGCCCACTCCTGACGTTGCTCCTTCGCCTATAAAGACCCTCCCGACGGGAAAAACCTAAAGACCCGATCACTTTTCCAGAACACATCGCGATCTGCCGGCGCTGTCGACCTGAGATCGGGAGGGTCCAGAAGCTCTTCCCGGCACCCTGCCGGAGAGGGGAATCGCCACTGGAGGTCTTCTTCATCGCCATGCTTGCCTCCGGCGCGATGAGTGAGTAGTCTACCCTGGACTATGGGTCCATAGCAGTAGCTAGATGGTTGTCTTCTCCACCATGTGCTTCATGTTTAGATCTCGTGAGCTGCCTTACATGATCGAGATCACCGTTATGTAATTCTACATGTTGTGTTTGTTGGGATCCGATGAATATTGGTGTTATGATTGAGTTGAAGTACTGAATATTATCTTTTGTTATCTCTATGTTGTTTATGATCTTGCATGCTCTCCGTTGTTAGTAGCTATCTTGGCCGAGTAGTTGCTAGTGACTCTAAGAGGGGGTATTTATGCTCGATAGTGGGTTCATGCCTCTATTTAATCTGGGGGAGTGACAGAAACCTCTAAGGTTGTAGATGTGCTGTTGCTACTAGGGGAAAACAACATTCATATGCTCAGGGGCATATGCTTTGTTTACATTACACACTTTGCTTAATGCAATTATCTGTTGTTCGCAACTTAATACTTGTGGAGTTCTCGGATTGATTCACCACGAGTGGATTATTAGTCTTAGATGCAGTTGGATGGCGGTCTATGTATCTTGTTGTAATGCCCAGAGTAAATCTCATAGTGATCCTCTCAACATATGCACGTTGTCTTTATTCTATCAATTGCCCAACTGTAATTTGTTTACCCAGCATGTATTATTTTATCTTATGGAGAGACACCACTAGTGAACTGTGGACCCTGGTCCTATTTCCTTTATATTGCTATCACCTGTTTACTTTACTCGCACTGTTTACTTTACTCGCATACTATTACTATTTTCCACTCGATACGCTCATTCCTTTGTTTACAGCAAACCGGTGAGATTGACAACCTCATCGTAAGTTGGGAGCAAAGTATTTGGTTGCGTTGTGTGCAGGTTCCACGTTGCTACTAGTTGAAGACGCGCTAACTCGTTTGATCGTAAACGACACCCTTGTTGGAGTGTCACTAGACTAGCAAGCATCACCTTCAGTCGTATTGGCTCCTTCCTCTCCTGATCGACATACCTTGGTTTCTTAACTGAGGGAAAACCTTGCTGCTATATTCATCATACCTTCCTCTTGGGGTTCCCAACTGGATGGTGAAAAGCTATCAACACCGTACCGCATCACCTACCGCCCGGAACATAGTCCGAGTCAGACGTGTCTATCGTAGAGGTATCACTCAACACGAGTCCATTCAGTCCGGGGTAACTCTCAAAGTACACCCTGGTCTCATGAGCAGTCATAGTCGGGAAAGGCTCCGCCTCTCCATAACACACACTCTCAGTGCAGTAGGTGTGGTCAAACGGTGTATCCTGCTCCATAGGTGTCTCAACTGGCTCCTGACTCTCAAACTGAACCTCCATAGGATCCTCCTCCTCAACAGATACAACAGGAGTGACTACGGCATCTCCTCCTCCTGCCGCCTGAGCTGTCCCCCCATACGAGCTAGTGTACTGCTGACCGTCTCCCAGCCAGTCAAACCTCCACCCATCAGAGTTCTCAATGGGAAGCTCGAACTCTGAGACCCCCTTGAGACCCTACTGCGCCTCCATACTAGAAGTGATAACTGGGTAATGTATAGGCTCTAGAGTGGGTGAATACCTGGAAGGTCCATGCTGTGTCGGGTAACTGTGAGTTCCCACAACCGGTGAGAAGTCTGATCCCTCCGACTCCTACCTAGTCATCTGTGCTCGCTCCTGCCTCCTAGTAGTGTCTGTGAGGTCATCAAGCATCTCCGCCTTGTCCTCCACAATGACCTGGTGGGTGTTATAAAGTGATCCCACCATCTTCCTATACCTATCAAGAAGTCTGGCTGCCAACTTCGGCTTCTTCTTCACCAGAACATCGTGATCCATTCCTGGCTCATCCATCAGTGAGTCATGAGGAATAGCGGTAAAAGTGGTACCTGCTAACTCCACCGCTCTGTACTCCCTGATAGTCACAATAGCTCAAACTACCGCGTCGTGATAAGCTGCAGTCTCTCCTCTTCCTTCTCCGGAAGGCTGAACTGGACTAGGTGCTAATCCATCTGGTAACATGATCATGACACGGTACTTGACCGCAGTCCCGTCATCCTTGTAAGTATTGGTCTTAACAGGGATGTCGGTGCTGAGTCCAAAATTCGTAGTAGTGATCCTAACTGCTCAGTCAAGGTTCCCTCATAGTCTTCCAGAGTCTTCCTCTGTGACCAAACGGTGCGTGCTGGAATTCTCGATGCCATAATAGCTGTTACGAGAATAGGACATAGAATTAGTATGATGCATCATAATAAAGAATTGTAACACTAAAAATATGACTATGTTATTCCCAAGTGAATAACCATCATAGATTTAGAGAACTCTTTACCGTTGCTACTAGACTCCTATAGGTTCTATCCCTTTACTAGGTTTCCAACCTAAGGTCAAATCAATTGCTCTGATACCAGCTATGGTGACCCAGCATACCACTGCATGTTGTAGTATGCAAGTCGTTGATATAACACTTGCGGAACAAGCCTCCACAAATATTACATCCCTTAGAATGGTACAGCAGAAATATTGCGGGCCCAAATACAAACTGAACTTCATATTATTACAAACCAAAGCGTGATGATAACGAAATGCCCCATAAGAGAACACCTCAAGTGCTTAGTGTTTACATCAACTAGAAAACTTCAAATAATTAAACATGTGAAGAACTCAACAACTTATTCCTATTCTACAGTTGCTCAGTTCCTCGACTACGATACTATTCTACTAGTTAGTCTTTCTTCACTCTGAGTCCTCGTCGGAAGACGCTCCGTAGCGTATGAAGTAATCCACGCCTTCGACTCCGCAAGAAAGATCTGGCTCCTCGTAGAAGATGTCCTGCTGGCCTCCGATGGCGTTCAGAGTTGCCTCCGATGACGAAGCCACCGTCAAGGAAAGATTCTTCGGAAGGATCGAGGAGATCTGGGAGCTCGACTACGCCGGAGAGAAGGTCCCGATGTTCCGTTATTTTGAAACTATTACAAACCATTATTTTGAAGTAATTAACTTGTATTTGTTAGAAATTGTGAAAAAACAATTTAAAACAATTACAAACTATTATTTTGAAGTAACTTGTATTTGTTAGAAATTGTGAAAAAACAATTTAAAACTAATACAAACCATTATTTTGAAGTAATTAACTTGTATTTGTTAGAAATTGTGAAAAAGCAATTTTTTTAAAAAGGTGTGAGGGCAGGGTTCGAACCCTGGATTCCCCCGCTGGCTGCAGAGAACCCTACCACTGAGCTAGTGACCGAATCTTGTCTAAGTGCAGGTGCTCGCGCTATTTGACTAAGTGTCAAATATGCGTGGCGCATATAGCACGAAATGCACCACGCATAGTTGACACTTAGGGGAAATACCGCTTCGTCGCCCACCAGAAGATCTTCCCCCATTTCCCCGCCGCCGCCGCTCGAAGCCCTAACCCTAGCCGCCGCTCGAAGCCCTAACCCTAGCCGCCGCTCGAAGCCGTCACCAGGAGGAGAAGGACCACCAGCACCGGAGCAGGAGGAGAAGGGCCGCCAGCATCGGACCAGGAGGAGAAGGACATTGGTCCCACGCTCCGCGGATTTGGGATCGCGCATCGACGCGCGGGGAACGCCCGGTTGGTGCTCGCCACGCCGGCTCGCTTCTGAATCGCGCGGCTCCCGTGCTGACGGCGGTGATTTGCCGAGGAATTGTGGGAGCCCGTGCCCCAGATTCCTTGACGTTCCTCTGATCTGCGCATTGCTCCGGAGAGGAGCATCTACCCCTCGGGCGGTGAGTATCTCTCTCTCGGGATTGCGGTGCCTGTCGCTGGATTCCCAGTGCCTATCTCGCGTAATTGTCGCTCAATAAAAATGGATGCTCTTTTTTTCGCCGGCGTAGCTTTTTGTGATCTCAATAGTTACTGGCTTTGCTTAATTCATGTGCAGGGTCACTAGTTCCAACTAGTACATATAAGTTACATATATTTTTTCAGAAGCTACATATAAGTTAGATTAAGCTAGTTCGTCATGCGATATCGATTCTGATATGCCACTTATAACTTTACAAGTTCGTCAAGCTACATATATTCCTTTATTTTTATGCTGTTTACTTTGCTGCTGCTGCTTATGATGCTGATGCTGCTGCTGTTTATGATGCTGCTGCTTATGATGCTGCTGCTGTTTATGATGCTGCTGCTGCTGCTGTTTATGATGCTGTTTATGGTGTGTACTTTGCTGGAATATGTATATATGTGAATTGCTGCAGGTTATTTCTAAATGAGTTGCCCATTTCTCCCGAAATGTCAAGGCATGTTGATGAATCCAGCGAATCGTTCCAGAGCAAAGGAGTACCTCCAAAAGTTCCTGCTGGACAACAAGAGTACAAAAGACATTCTTCTTTCTTACTTTCCCGAGTAAGTGCACACTCACTCGGCCGCCGTAATAACTTGTCATTTCTTAGCTCCTTTTCTAACATTCTTTCGTTTCAACTGTTTTGCGCAGAGACATATACTGCACATTGATCCTCGTTGCCCCGAGGTACTCGGTAGCCGTCTAATTAGACTCGGGGAGTGAGGCAAAGACAAAAAACTACGCCTACATCAAGGGTGTTCTAGATGATGCTCTCGAGGGATACGCCAGGAAGGGAGGCGACTTCAGGAAGGGGGCGGAAAATGTCAAGGACGGCAGACACATGTTCAAGCACGTAATCAAGTTCCCCCGCGTCAAGCAGCCGTCTAATAGTGTCAAGGAGGCCTTCTACGCCCTCCATCACATGCGGGCGATCATCCAGAATGAACACAGGCTTACGACGCCAGCTAGTGTCCGAGGATGGGCCGAAGAGCATGCAAGGATCGAGGACGCTGAACTTAGGGACGACTTCTTCCGCATCCAGAATCAGATTGCGACTATCTTGCAAGAAGATGTCATCACAAGGGGCGGAACCTTGTCCTACGCCAGACCGTTGGCTAAGCGTGAGATCGAAGACCGGCTCCGGAAACAGCGTGACACTAGGACATGGACAACGAAAGATTGCTACAAACCATTCCCGGAGCCATGTCAACCAAAGTCTTCATGATTCTTCCTAGTCGTTTTCGCGTCTATGTCAATCGTCTGTGCTTGAGTCATAAACTTTACCGTATCTGCAACTCATTCTGGTGTGTGTATGTGTGTGAGGTGTAAACTTACAACTTGCCTTAGTCGAAAGCATCGTTGTTGGACTTATTTACTTTTGTATGCGGGATACTTATATATAACTCTTTTCTTAGCTCGAGTACTTTCCTTTGTCGACATGCATGTGAATCCTTTCATTCTTTCGGTTGCATATGATATATGGCTTTGTCGACATATGTAACTCTTTTCTTATAGCTTGAATACTATATATATGGCTTTGTCTACAAGAGATGACGAGATGCTACGTGGTGTACAAAGGATGGGTACCAGGAGTCTACGATGAGTGGGAGGATTGCCAGAAGCAAGTGAACAAGTTCAGCGGCAACTCCTACAAGGGGTATCCGACGAGAGAGCTAGCGGAAGCTAGGTGGAGGATCCACCTCCTAGGAGAGCGGAGAAACAACAACCGGATGAAGACCTTGATGATCGTGCTCCCGGTCTTGCTCACCATTGCGGTTGTAGTCTACTCGGTCTTTGGGTGAGATGTGTAGTGTGTGTAATGTGTAATGTGTGTAATGCATGGACTTGGGCTATATATGCTCTAACACTTCTAATATTCGGGAACTTTGTCACTATTATGGATCTAATTGTTTGTGATGATGATATATTTGTTTTATACTGCATGCTGTGTATTCTGCAGTTATATTGTATACCTATATATATTCTTGTGCATTGCTGTGTATAAATACCAGAAAATATCCGGTTTTTTTGGACCTGTACGAAATATCAGTGGCGCATATTATAGGTGTTTAGTGGCGCATTATGTATTGGTGGCGCATATAGCAATATGCGCCACGCATAAGACACTAATGGCGCATATGCTATATGCGCCACCAATATTCACATATGCGTGGCGCATATTGACATGCGCCACCAATAAACTGTTATTAGTGGCGTGGCAGTGGTGGCGCATCCCATATGCGCCACGCATATGCCAAAATGGTGCGCCACCAATAGGCTTTTTTCCACTAGTGTTGGGTTGTTTCATGTAGACCCTTTCCTCTAAATCCCCGTTTAAAAATGTCGTCTTTACATCCATCTGATGTAGCTCTAAATAAAAATGTGCAACTAATGCCATTATAATTCTAAAGGAAGCCTTACATGAGACTGGAGAAAATGTCTCATTGTAATCCACCTCTTCTCTTTGTGTAAATCATCTTTCCATAAGTCGCGATTTATACTTTTCTACGTACATTCCTATTAGAGTCACACTTTGTTTTGTAGACCCATTTATAGCCTACTGTATTCGCTCCTTTAGGAATTTCTTCTAAGTCCCAAACATCGTTGGAACTCATCGATTTCATTTCATCTTCCATGGCCTCCAGCCAATTCGATGAGTGAGGCCTTCTAATGGCTTCTTCATATGAAGTGGGATCACCTTCCATATGAACTGTTTTTGTATTATAAACTTTATAATCAGTAGAAATAGCTTATTTCTTAACTCTTTTGGACCTTCTAAGGGCCTCATTCTCTGGCTCATTATGTGCCTCAACTTCTGGCACATCTGTTGAAGGTGGTTGCTGCTGCTCTCTTTCATGCTCAGCAACGGGTTCAGTCAGCTCCTGACGATCTTCACACCTTGTTGTCATGGGTGGAGTTACAACATGTGCTTGCACCGCAACCTCGGGGATTGTCAGTGTAGGTCCAATAGGTAGCGATAAAATGGCTCCTGAATCATCGGATTAGGTGCATGCACCCTCTTCTCCTCAAGATCAATTTTCCGAGCTACCATGCTCCCCCTTATCATTTCGTCCTCTAAGAAGACCGCATGTCTTGTTTCTACAAACTTTGTGTATCTATTCGGAGTGTAGCAATGAAAACCTTTTGATCTATCAGGATAGCCAATGAAGTGGAAACTAACTGTTTTGGTATCCAGCTTTGCAATATTTGGATTAAACACTTTGGCCTCAGCTGGGCTCCCCACATCCTTAGAGCATCTCTAGCCGTCTCCCCGACAAGGCCCCCAGCAGCCCTTTTTTCATCCGGACGGCGAAAAATGGCCCAGTCGTGCCTCCGGTTCCTCGTTTTCGCCCGGGTTTGGTCTTTCATCCATCCGGCGAGCCCATGTCATCCCCGGCCCCCCGGGGCGCGCTCGGGGAGTCCGGAGGAAACAAAAGCGTGGGAAACATCGAGGAATGTTCCTACGCACCTGGTGGCCCTGACTTGTCAGCGAGAAAGGCCGGTCGTCATCCTTATCGCATCGTCTTCCACGCGCTATAAAAGCCTGCCGCCGCCGGACGCGTAGCTTCCACGCGATGAGAGTCGAGTTAATGTGTGGTTCTATTTATCGCGGACCTACCGCTTCTGGCCGCATTCACCTTCTCCCTAGTCTTCTCTCCCCAAAACCTCCTCGAGCAATGGCGGGCTATAGCAACGGCGCGGCGAACAATGGCTTCGGCCGGTGTTCTCTGCATCAATGGGAGGGGAGGCTGCTGTACCTAGTGGGCTACCCGGCGCCGCTGGACTTCCGCGCACCCGGAGGCTGGCGCCTAAGCACGGGGGGCATCCTGATCCCGCCGCCACCAGTGGGCGACGCCCTCGACGCCGTGATCGATGAGGTGATCGAAACCCTCACCGACGAGCAGTGTGCGGAGCCGCGCTTCTTCCCCAACAACTACCCGGCTTGGAGTGATTTCTTTCGGTGGAGGTACGAACGCGATCTCGCCGCCTATGATGGACCTCCCCCTCCTCCCGCGTGCAACAACGCCGCCGGCCGCCACCGCTAGTGGAGCGCGCCGGGCCGCACCCTCAAAAACGTGCTCGCGCACATCGAGGGTGGCAACTACCCCATCCTCAGGATGCTGCCGCCGCAGGTGCCTTCCGTGTCGCGCCAACATGGGAGCTCGTGGATGCCACAGTGGATGGCATCCCGCTCGTCCGGGTCGGCGTCGAGGTCGGCATCCCGCTCGTTCGGGTCGGCATCCACGCCGAGGACGACAGTGAAGAAGGAGCCGGCGTCGACACCGCTGACCAGAGGGCGCATGCGGTGACCCGGCATACCACTGCATGTTAGAGTGCAAATCGTTGACATAGCACTCGCAGAACATCGCTCCGCAAGTATTACATCCCTCAGAGTGGTACAACAGAAACATAGCGGGGCCCAAATACAAACATTCACTTATTATTACAAACCAAAGTCGTGCTGATAAGGAAATGCTCCCGTAAGAGAACATTTCAGTGCTAAGTATTATTACAACAAAACGGTAAAAGATCCCAATAATTAAACAACTGAGGAACTCAACAGCTTATTTTATGACTACCGCTGCTCAGTTCCTCGATCTCTGGTCTAAAACTACTAGTTAGGGTATTCTTCAATCTGACTCCTCGTCTGAAGTGGCTCCGTAGCGGATGACGTAGTCTACGCCTTCAACTCCACGAGACAAATCAGGCTCCTCATAGAAGATATCCTTCTGGCTCCGATGGCATTCAGCGTTGCTTCATCTAAGTCTTCACAGTCTAGCAAGGGTTTAAGAGAGTGGGGTGAGTAACGAGTGTTACCCAGCAAGTTTCTTTAAAATGAAGTTGTGGGATATGCACTAGCTACAGCCATAGACCCAAAAGAGTCATAGGCTAATGCAAGGTTTTCACAAAGTTTCTTGAAAGATTGCTTTTACTTTTGAAAACTATGCCCGACAGCCAACACAGGGTATTAGTGCCTAGAGAGCACCTTTCCTACAGCGTTCGCAGCTCCTTCCCGGAACAAGGGGTAACATCTCACATCTTTTTACACTCTGCAGAGGTGTGTCCTTCCAAAAGAGATCAAAGCCTTGTTGCACAACCGGGCGAATCTTTCCCATCCACACTTCCTTGGTGTGGGGCCTAGTCATTGACCCAAGCCATTCACTGCCTTCTCCGCACAATGCATGCCCACCCAATTCATGCAGAGCAGGTTTAGCCCTGATATTCACCCCCAACGATGAAGTACCTAGGCGCCTCTTGCGGACCATCATAGACACCAGTTGTCGTGGGAACTAAGGGGTCCCACCCATGTGCATGTAGTCTCGCAAGACCTACAGCGAACGGTAGCTGGCTGTCCATTGACATGCGAATGAGAGAAGATACAGATGACTTTCCAGTCCCATTCCAAGTCTCTTGGACAACACGGTTTTAACGACACAAGAATAACTGCGGCATTGGTTATTAATTCCTAGGATTTACTTTCCCGTTCAAGTGGAACCTCCACCACAACAATCTTACTGTGGTTCCACCTGCCAGCCTTCCTAGGTTATCACCACTGGTCGATAACCACTAGTCATATTATTTATGAAACTAGGTTTTCCATCCTTTTTGAAATGTTAGAGTTAAAAGTCAACACTTTGCAAATAGTTTCCAAACCAGTGCAACCAAGAGATATGAGCAAGATAAACTTGCCTTGAAACTGAAAAGTAGTAGAGTCGGATGCTTTGTGGTGCTCCTGGTCTCCTTGTTCTATAAAACACCATCATTGTCCGGTAAGGACAATGTTTAAAGAAGCAAATGGATGCTATGATGCAATGATATGCCGTGCATAGTGGTTTAGTTAATTTATTCCCTATTGGTGTGTTTTACCCAAGACTTGTTATTATTTGTGTGTTTTACCCAAGACTTGTTATTATTTGTGTGTTTTACCAAAGACTTTGCATTTAAAGAACTTAGTTCAACCATTATAATAGTTTATAACTCATATTGAAACAATATTTTAACTAGTTTTAAATTTGTAAAGGAGGGTTTATTGAAGTAAAGGTTTTATCTTTTAATCCTTTAGTTATGATCAATAAGGTTATTGGGTTTTGAATCTTAAAGATAGCAAATAAAGTAATTTAAGTTAAAGAAGCATTTTGATGAAAACTTAATAATAGATTTTGTTCCAATACTTAATTATTTACTCAAAAAGTTGTTCAAATACTTTTAAAACTAAAGTAAGATCAATTTATAAAAATTGGATTCATTTAAGACATTATTTAAGAGATTGAGGTGTTTTTTATTGATTTTAAAGAATTTTGGAATTATAAAGATTAAGTAAAGCATTCATAATTAAAGGAGTATTTCAAAGTATTGAATTTATTTTGAATTGTGAAAAGAAATATATTTTTAATTAAATAGACCATTTACTTCAGAGAAAGGAATTACTTCATGAAGTTTAAGCCAAGCAAATTTGAATTAGTTTTGAATTTGAATTATTGAAGAAAACAGTATTAGCAATTTAATTTTGGATTCAATTTGAGATTGGGCCATGGCCCATTAGCCAGCCCAGCCCATCTGGCTGGGTCTAACCCAACCGGCTGGGATCTGGGTCGGTCAAACCGACCCAGTCCAGCACCCCTCACCCTCACTCCTCTCTCCCTCACCCGAGCTCTCTCCTGCGACCAATGTCGCCGCCACCGCCTGCAGATCTCGCCCGTCGCCGGAGGTTTCTGCCGCCGCCAGATGAGTATAAGCTACGCCTTGATGCCAACTTCCTCCTCCTTTGCAAGGATTTGATGGCCCACCTCCCTGCAAGGAGATCTCTCAGCTTGCTTAGGGTTTCGCCGATCTGGCACTGGCTCAAGCTCGAGCATGCTAGTGCCTTCCCTCTCCGATGCTCGTGTTGCTGCTTGCTGGTGCTGGTGACTACACAGCGCAGGTGGAAGCATACCCAGTGGGGTGCTCCCTGTGCTGCAAGGGTGTCGCCAGTGGTGAAATCTCCCCTAGGTCGCGTCTGTTCGGCCGCGTGGGCACTGCCCCGCCATGCTGGCTAGATATGCTCCTGAGCATTGGTGAGTGTTTGTCTCTACCCCCTCCTGCTCTTCTCTTCTCTGGCCACAATCACTGGCCACCCCCGCCATGATTGACAGAGCCAAGCTTACAGGCTCAGTTCTGTGATGCTGTTAGTTGATGCTTGTGTAGTGATTGAGCTTGGTTAGCTACTGCTTGTGTGATGATTGAGCTTGGTTAGCTGCTACTTGTACTTGACCAGACTGAATTCATCTACCTGCACTTCTCTGTCAATGAGTTATCTAATAGAGTGGTTATTCTGAATCCTTCCTAGTTGGAAAGTTCAGTTAAAATCTGTTACTGAGTATGATTCCTAGCTAGATTAACTAGGAAGATGATTTAATCAGAAATCTTTGGTACTGGTAATGGCTATGGTCTTTGCTAAGCTGTGCCTGATATGCTCTGTTAGCCCTGATTCAGTTATGCAAACTGAATACCATAATTTAGCTGCTGCTACTGTGGGTCTATTGATTCCTAGTAGAAGCTATGGAAGATGATATAGTTGCCTTTATTTGCTGCCTCTGAGTAGGGAAATGGATGCGTACTTTACTGAACAACTTGGTTCAGTGGAATTGCTATTTTGATATAAATGATTCCTAGCTGACTAGCTCCGGAAGATGATATAAATTTCCATTAACTGTGAAACTAGATTGATGGTGTGGAGTTGTGTTGAGGTGCATGACCAATTTTGTCATGTGCCCAGCAACCAATTGGTAAAAGCTAGCTCTGGTAAAATTTGCCCCTTTGAAATGCATATGATGCTGGTCTGAGGCTTAGACTAATACTGAGGTGCAACCCTTGTTCTTATGCCCAATATGTAGTCTTAATACTAAAATCTAGCAGCAGCTGTGTGTCTGGGGTGCATGTCCATTTTGGACATGTGCCCAGCACAGCTCTGCCAAGTATTGGCTGTTTGTTTGTGATGAAATATTTTAGATTTGCCAGTGAAGTTTTAAACTGAGGCTGGATTTGATTTGGTTCAGATGCCTATCTTAAATAAACTTCCCAGTGATGATTTTGCAAGGCACCTCCTTGCAAAACCGAGGAAAATCTATTTCCCAAACCAACCATGCATGCAAACCACCTGTCAGCAAGATTTGCTGGTATCATTTGCAAGAAAATCAACCTATTGGTTGAAGATGGTTGGTGATGTTTGCTGTTGAGGATGCTTGGCTACTTTTATTGATCTGCCCTCCACCTCTTGGATTAGCTCCAGCCTGCTTGCTCTTCACCTCCTGGGTGAGCTCCTGCCTGCTTCTTGTCCTTCTCCTCCTGAGATGAATCTTGAGCTTCAGGAATCCCTTACCACGGCCTTGCTGGTGGAGTGTTGGTGTGGGTGAGAGAACCGTGGTGTTCTCCTGGTGGTCTTGTGAATGTTTGCTGCTATGAATTGAGCAGGGATGTGCTTATCCTGCCCTGGTCGAGTGCTCCTGGTGTGGTGTGCTGCTGTGCTTGCATGCTTGCCAGCAACCAGCTCTCCAGGTTGAGCTGCTTGTGAGCAGCTAGGCTGTTTTCCATTCAGATTTGATCGGATCCTCCTCGGACGTGGTGTGGTGGCTTGCTTGGTTCACAAATGCGTTGTACCCAGAAACTTAAAAGAACAGATACCTCACTTATCATTAAACTCAATGATGCAATTGGCAAAGTATTTTGCCCTGGTCTGAGAGTAACTTATACTAACACTAACCCATTACTTGTTTTTTTTCTTTCTCTTGTTTTAGTTTTGCCTTGCAGGTTATAAAGTCAAGATTGAAGATTAGGGAGATATAAGAACATAGTTTAGGTTTAGACTTCTTTTATTTTTCTCTTTTGTAATTGATTTCCTTTTACAAATATATGTAAAGACATTGTATTGTTGTACTTAATTAATAAAGTATAATTTCAGTTTATTTCATATTCTTTTACAAGTTTTATTTCCAACTCTATTAAGTTGAGTTGATTAACTATATTTGTTTATTTTAATTATTAATTCTATAATTACAATTATGCAATATTATCCAAAACTCTTAAACAAATACCATCAAGAGATCATCACTAAGCCCATAACAATCCAGATAACATCTACCTCTATATGATATCGAGATAGAGACTTTGCTCACTCCGGTTTTAGAATTTGCGAAAAATTTATCCAGATTTTAGGATGCATGAATGCACATAAACCCTAATTCTACCCTTTGTTGTACCTAAACGCTGGGACATTACAGCGCAGCAGCGGCGCCCTCGTCATCCGCGAGGGGGCACGCGCCTCGTCGCCATCAGCACGCGGCCGCTAGAGGAAGCCGAGGAAGGAGGACGCAGCGGCCGCAGCTGCGTCTGACCTCGCCGCCGCAGAGGCCGCGCGGGCCGATGACGTGGCGCTCCACGAGGCGATCGTGAGGTCCCTCGAAGACCTCATCCCCACCGACAACGCCCTGCCGATGGACGCGGCGCTTGCCTGGTCCAGGCAGGACCAGGAGAGGGAGGAGGCGGAGCATCAGCGGCGGCTACTGGACCTGGCAGCCGCGCGGTGCCGCGCCGCCACCGCCGCACAACCCGCCGCACCCGCCAGAGGAGCACCTCAAATCAAGCTGGAGGACTCCAGCGAAGACGACTGGTACTGGCCGATGCCGCCACGCCTCGGCGATGCTGGACAGGGGTCCAGCCGTTGGGCCCCCAGCCAGAGCAGCCAGCAGGCGCCGCCACCGCAAGACGGCAGCGACTCTAGTGACGACGGCGACTACATGGTGTTCTACCGCCATTTGGGCATGTAGAACACCGTGTTTTAAGTTTAGTTTATGTTTGCCTCTGGCCAAATTCAAATATATTACGAATTCGGCCTATATATGTAAGAACTCGCCTATATATATATTAAATATCTCTAAATTTCGTCTAAGTTTGAACGTTTTTCATCTATTTATGTTTGAATTTGCCTTTTCCCCTGGGCTCGCCGCTGGGAAAATGGGCCTCCCCAGGCTGAATTTTACATCCATCTGGCGCTAAATAGCGCCGGATTTCGGCCTGGGGAGCCCCAACGACTGGAGATGCTCTTAGGTGGGCTAGAGAGGGCACTCTGCTTGTCCACAACTCATACGGTGTTTTGGGCACCGACTTGCTTGGTACTCTATTGAGGATGTGAATGGCGGTTTTTAACACTTCCATCCATAACCCCAATGGTAAGGTGGAGTAACTCATCATACTGCGCACCATATCCATAAGTGTATTATTATGCCTTTCAGCTACTCCATTTTGCTGAGGCTCGCCCGACATTGAATACTGGGCCACTATGCCACTCTCCTGTAAGAACATTGCAAAAGGTCCAGGGACTTGGCCAAATGGAGTGTGCCGACCGTAGTACTCCCCACCATGATCAGATCTCACTATCTTTATTATTTTGTCATGCTGATTTTCAACGTCAGCTTTGAATATCTTAAATTTATCCAACACTTCACACCTTTCTTTGATTGGATAAATATAACCATATCAGGAGTAATTATTTGTGAATGTTATGAACGATTCATAGACATCCACACTTTTCACAAGAAATTGTCCACAAATATTAGTGTGAATGATTTCTAGTGTCGATGCGCTTCGATTTGCACCTTTTTTGATTTGCTTTACATATCTTCCTTTAATGCAATATTTGCATTCTTCTATGTCTGTGAACTCTAATGGAGGAAAGAATATCATTTTTAACTAGTCTTTCTATTCTCCCCCCTTGAAATATGGCCCAAGAGACAGTGCCATAATTTTGATGAGTCATGAGTTCTCTTTCTTTTCTTTTATTCTTTGTTTGACGCGGAAACATGCTCATTCACTTGACACAGAGAATACACTTTTTCACGTAGGGATAACAAATAAAGCTCATTGTGAAGCAAAGCAAAACCCACATAAGCATTATTAAACCATATGGCACACTTACCATGTCCAAAATAACATTCATAATTATCTTTATCCAAACTTGATACACTAATCAAGTTTCTCTGTAATGAAGGGACATATAAAACATCTCTAAGCAGAATTGTGTATCCATCAACTAACTTGAAGGAGATGTCGCCAACAGCTTCAATGTTTGCTTGATCTCCATTTGTAACTTCAATGTGCCTTTCGCTTCTTTGCGTAGTCCGTGTCGAATGGAATCCTATAAAGAATTTGCAAAACATGAATAGTTGCACCTGAGTCAATAGTAGATTTTGAAAACTGTGTATACAAGGATTCATTTATAAAGGAAACAGTGTTGTTACCTTTCTTTGCCATTATAGAATTTAGCCAATCAGGGCTATCTTTCTTGTAATGCCCAGTCTTCTTATAGTGGAGATAAGTATATTTGTCCACTGAAAATTGCCTTTACTGATGCTGATGCTGAATGGGACCTTTTCCATGTGGTTTTGAAGAACTTTGGTTACTTTGAGTGTAGTTCATTTTCTTGTTATCCTTTACATAGTTTATAGAACCACCATTTGTGGCTTTAATTCTATCCTCTTCTTGCACACACGTGGCTATTGTCTTTTCAATATCCCAGTTTTCAGGCGACTTGTTGTAGTTTACAATGAATGTGTCAAACTCTTTTGGCAGTGAAGCCATGACTAGATGAACAAGGAGTGCGGGCTTGAGCTACAAATCAGCATTCATGGGCTTAAGCTTAGCTGCCATGTTGCTCATCCTGAGGATATATCTTTGAAGAGTGAGTGAACTGGCTCTTTATCTTTTCAAGAAGCTCCCCTACGGAAGCACACTCTGCAATTGATCCCACAATAGTGTTCTCAATTGTGTTCTTTATAAAAGCCATGAACTCTTTATTGGCATTGACCCACTTTTGGTTCTCAAGGACATATGTCAGCTCCACTGGAGCATGATCCTTCTTTTTGTCCCAAGCAGCATCATCATCTTTTGCATCTCTGACTGTCTCTATTGGCTTGACTGGCTGTGGAGTGTCCACAACCCAGTCCACCTCAGCACACACAAAAGCAAAGTCAACTTTCTTTCTCCATTTAGTGTAGTTGTCGTCTCTGAGGGTTGGAACATCCTTGATGCAGCTCATCAAGTAGTACCCTCCTGAAAACCACAATGAAGTCAGATCATAACAACAATTGCATTCATTAATTCAACATTGGTCAAAATTAAGACATAAAATTGTTTATGCAATTAAAGCTATATAACCGTTGGGCAGAAAATAGAAATAAGTGCACATGAAAACCCATTACTCATGATTATGCTATTAACGATGTTGGTCAGAAAAATAACATGAGATCATAATTATAAACAGTTTAACATGCTCTAAAAAAATTAATTCTCACTTTTAGTTCCTTTTTAAATTTAAAGAGCATCTTTTAACTATTTGCAATGAAAGAATGAATTAAAATTCATGATGTTTAAACTTTTTATAAATATTTCTGTTACTTTTCTATTTTCTAAACAAAAATTTTGTTAGATAATTTTGAATTGGAAAAACTAGATGAAAATTTGCCCAAAATTTGGACAAAAACTATTAAAACTGTGCTTTGGAAAGAAAAAACAGCAGAGAACCTATTTGGCCCGCGGCCTTCTGTGGCCCATGGCCCGCTATGTGCGTGCGCTGCCCTGTGCGATATTCTCTATCGAGCACCCGCCGCTCTGCGGCCCAGTCGACATGGCCAAGGCCCATGACCCGCTTGCCTGGTGCCTCCCGGAGCTATCGTGGTCGTCCGATTGCAATCAGATGGTTCTTCGCGTGCTTTGCCGGATCAAAACCGGCCGACATCCCCCGGTGACCTAACCCTAGCTGTCATTTGCCAATCACTCCCTCTTGTCTCTCCCGCGTGCATCTGGCGGCGGCTGAACGGAGAACGAGTGCCCGTGGAAGGCGTGCCGCCAGTGACGGCGGGCCTTCCCGTCTCTACCCTTTTCTCTTCTGCCTCCTTCCTCTGATCACACTGTTGCGAGCGCAATGCCACAAGAAGGATATGGAGGCTTGCAGTGGCGGCTTCGAGCGGATGGAGGTGGCACTCCCTTTGCCACCGAAGGGATCCTTTCCTTTCGGCGGTGGCGAAGGCGTGAAGGAAATATGCCCTAGAGGAAAATAATATTGGACCTATTTGCATATTTCATATAGTTCATAATAAATTTAATACTATGCTAGATCTATGTCAATCGGCGATGAGGGTTAACTCGCCAAATGTCCTAGATGAAGGACTTAGGATTGGGGGAAGAGAGCGTCAGATGAACTCGAAGGTAGAGCTCAGTCAAACAAGGCGTGTATCGAGAATAAGCATGGTACTCAATTGGCTTAATCTCAATCTGTTCCTGGCCGGCCTCTCCCAGCCCCTATATATAGGTGGCCAGGTCTCAAGGATCCGGTCGGGTTCAATACAAATTACAATATCCGTATACGATATCAACTCGTATTTCGACTATGTCTATGGATGGGCTATCTTTAACGGGCCTCAGGGGTACAAAGATAACGGGCTCTATTAGCTATACCCTTGTCAGTAGCCCCCGAGATTCTACCAAAATTGTAGATTTGGGTTGAATCTCAAATCTTCATATCTTTGACTTGATCAGTCTTCGACTTCTTCTTTTCCCTGTATTCATTTAAACAATTTATTTTATTTCTCAAGGGGATTTTGGTTAACAAGCCTGGCTTATCTGACGGATCAGAAAACCAGTTAACTGCCGGAGCAGAAACTTGCTACTACTTCAGAATTAAGCCCCTGAACTTGAGTCTGGTACCTGGTCTAACACAATCTTTTGCCGCATTTAGGACTTGCAAATAAAGGATTCCAGTAATTCTCAGGATACCCAGTGCGTCCACCGGGATTTTTCTTCGCATCGTAGATACGGAAAATTACTAGCAGAGCGCATCCAGGTGCATATACTAGGCCACACAGGATGGATCCTAGGGTCTAACCTTTATGATCTGTTACAATCACGACATTCAAGTTTTGTCGCGATGACGCAACTCGAGAATCACAATTTTAATTACTTCAGCCTTTTTTGACTGTTTCAATGTCAAAAATCGTCAAGTTGTTCGAAATCTCTCTCGATGGTAGTGAAACCATTTTGAGCTAACCTTATCGACAATGAAGTCGATGATTGTGCTGATCAGTATTCAATGTTTTCTATTGTCATCGGGTGCACGACAGTGCTCCCGATGGTAGTAGCCCCCGAGGCTATAGTCGAAAGTTTTTCGAGTATAGGCTCAAGTGTACTGTCATCCCAGCTTCGTCATTCTTGTATTGATTTTGTTGGGTGCGCGTCCAGCGCTCCCGATGGTAGTAGCCCCCGAGGTGATAATGGGGTGCTTGCAGCCTGTTATAGACTCAAAAATAT